>CM056596.1:44470072-44519360 GCA_029721355.1 Tegillarca granosa
AGAACAAGAACAGACGACAAACCCATACATCGAAACTCAGGATCAAGGAAGTCCTACTTCTAGCTCTTCGTCTCCAACTGCCCAAGAAAGTGATGGATCTGGCTCGGATTTAAACGATGAAAGTTTTGAACTTCTGACATATAGTGAGATAGATTTGTCACGGGAAATCGGCCAACCTTGTGCTAGTTCTAGCGCCATTGGTCTTGGTGGTCCATTTGGTATGGACGATTCTACCACAATGGATACATCTTCATCATCTGGTCATTACATCCAAAAATTCATTCCCGAATCTGTTGTTGGTTGGTATCAACGAATAAACTGGCCGCAGTGGCGTCAGTACAGGCGATTTGTGGAGATGCCGTGGATCCATAGCTTTACAGAGAATTCTTTGTTAGATTTATCCATGTATCAGGATTCCTTCGATCTATCCGATGTACAAGACACCCTACACATGAATAATCTTGACTGTGTAAGTAAATTATATTTGTCAGTGTGCAAATGTTTCAGCTCAGTTTAAGGTAGTTTTGACAGATAGACAAAGAATCGTTTAATTTTTCGTCTTATTTATTTATTTATTTATTTATTTTGTATGTCGCAAAAGATGTTTAATAACACTTTCTGAGTTATGTATCAGATACTACCTCAACTTTTGAAATTTCTTTTTTAAAAAGTCCTTCAATGTAATGAGCCAATAAAATGCAATAAATTAACAAGAATAGACTTTGTTGGAAAATAATATACGGTATAGGATTTTAAAAATACTTCAAAAAGCGACATTTGACACTTTGTAGACGTATAACCGACATAAACTAGCAGTATAACGATGTTCTCACGATTCAGATTGACCTTTTCTCAGCCGTTGAAAATTAAACCTTTTGAAATTCGTAGCACAGTTTGTGCATGTAAAAACACAAATTGCATGCAGAGATGATTTTTTATATAAATGCTACCTTTGCTCCTTGTTGTACTAAACGTGACTATTCCCAATTTTCGGAGAGGTTTTTTTAATTGATTTGAAAACAGTGGTCGATGTTGTTAAATTGGTAATCATTACCCTTGTCTTTGGGTGATTTTACAAGTTAACTTTTTGTCATCGGTTGCTTTTTAATTTCTATTACAATAATGCATTCAAAATCTGCAAATGTGATGATTTTGAATGCATTATTTTAATAGAAATTCAAAATCAGTACATGGCATTTTACTGTGTCGTGTCATTGATTTCTTTGCTTTTGTCAAGTGCAGACTAATTTGTATATTTCGGAGTTGCATAATTCACTCATTTGAATTAAAGGTACGTTCGCAAACTACGCATGCGTAAGGATTTTGACAACCCAAGTCAATGAGAAACCCCTGTTCAATTTATCATATATCATAAAAATATCTCTAATTTAAAGAACAAATGCAATGATCAACAAGATGACATTAATAAGACTTTTGTGTTATATTTCTAGACATCAGTGTATCAACTTGCAGCAGTGGTTGCCATGAAGACTGGATATGACAAACTAAAGGAGAAACTACATCAGAACAAGACACAGAACTGTTCAGCCATTACGGAATACTCATCGGCTGATGATTCCGCAGAACTTTAATTTTATGATAACAAATAACTTATCATTTTTAATATTTTAATAAAATTTTTGTATATCAGTGCTCATGAGTTGTAAAAAGCAAATGGGGTCTTCATATCTCAATTAAAAAAAAACTTTATCGTAGGTTAATATTATATGATACAATTTATATATTATAAGTTATACAGGTTTTTGGTAGATTTCACGGCCCCATGTACCCCTTCGAAGATTTATGTACCCTGAGCCGCAATAACGTATTTGTCACCCTTCAGAGCAACATATTAACCACCAGTGAAATAAATAAAGCAATCATTTTTCTAACATTTGATGTATCAACAATTCATAAATAAATAACAAACAGTTAACAAATTATCAATTAATATTCTAACACTTAGTTATAATTTTTTTTTTTTACTTTTGTTGGTATTTGATCGCTCTAGTTTGGCTCTTTTAACTTTAATTTCGTTTTCCGAGTAACCGTCTAATGTAGGCTTTTTTGGCAATGTAAGAGTTTTTTTTTCTTATGCCGCTGAATGTCGAACATACCTTGTCTGGCAAGTTAACCAATCGCTATGCGAGAAATTTCTTAAAAGGGTCACACATTAACACACACACACACACGTTTGGTTCATGAAATTAGAAGTTTACATTTATCACTTATATTTCAGTAGAAACCGTGATATCTTTCCACACACACACACAAACACAACACAACACACACACACACGCACACAATTACTAGATTGAGCGAGTTTAACGTCTACATAGGGCAACTAAGGCCATTGTGCAGACAGATTGATTTTAACTTTTAGATGAATTTAGCTAGTAAGTCGTTATACTCTGTCAGAAACGAAGACTCCATCACTGCGGCAGCGCAGGAATGTGCATAGGGAGAGGATGTGCCAAGCTATAAGTGTGGTACCCCAGGATAAGACCCAGGGTATGGTAAAACCAAGCCTGGAAGCAAGAGAAAAATTTTGAAATTTTGATAAAAAGTGTATATGGGTGGGGTTATATGAAGCCTGTTTCCGAATAGGGGTCTTAATAAAGGGGGATCGAAAGCATGGATGCCTTAATTTTGAAGATATAAGTGAAGGGGCCCTATGCCGACGTAAACGCCTACTCTGTTTTCGATAAACATAGGGGATCTTTATCGTGCCCCATTAGGCTGTCGGGTACACGGAACCTCCGGCTTAACGTCTTCATTCGAGAAGACGCACACTTCACACTGACACATTCAGACAGACCCATACTTACCTGCTAACAGAGCTAACAACAATAGAGCGGAAATACTGTATAGTACAGTTTATTTGTATCACCGTGCAGCACCAGTTATTTTGATTGATTTTAGATACTTTTTAGATACTTGTTTGTATCTTGTCTGCTACTGCAAGAAGTAGAAAGAGGGGTGGGTACCGTAAAGGACGGTTTATGAGTTGGCGGTCAGGTGCGCCGATAGGTGAAAGGGGGTCCCTGAAAGAGAAAAAAACGTTAAATGACATATAAAAGATACATATAAGACAAGGCTATCAGCATGCGATGACTTAAGATATCCAGAATGACGCCACATTGATATTTTTGTTTTTTTTTTTTTTTCTAGATTTTGGCTTTGTTCTTTCAACCTTGCATACCGTGGGTAAAAATAAAAAGCTTGGACTTTCATTCCACATTTATACGGAGGTGAAGAAGTTTTAAGGAGAAAGACGGCTTTTTACGGCCGTCTTATCCCAGGCCTCATGTACTCGATTTCGTGCTTCCATACGCCTCTGAGTGGGACGCATCTGCTTAGCCATGTACTCTTCATGTTCTCATTTGTGTGTACAAAATTTATACCGACGGCTGCAAGGAACCCACGACTGGGAAAACTAGTTTTAGCGTATATATTCCACACCTAAATAAAATCTATGCAGCCAGAACTGACCACCTGTCAGTTTATACCACGGAAATGATAGCTATGAGAGAGACCCTACTGTTGAGCCGCGAAAACCAAATAGCGGATCCGGTTATCCGCACTGACTCCCTACCATCCATCCAATCTATAAATACAGGTCGGTCCAGCAGGACAGAGATCTTACACCAAATTCGGTACCTGGCGGTCAAACTAAACGCCACAATCGCCTGGATACCTTCCCATATTGGAATCCATGGCAACGATGTCGCCGATCAAGCGGCCAAGCTGGTGCTAACCAAACCCGCCCCAAAATTAGCTTCCACTGAGCTCTACTCGCTTATCAATAAAGCTATTTGGGGAGAATGGGCACGAACACTTAGCACCTCAGCTAGCCAATGGAGACGCGACCTTGAGATCAAACCCCCAAAGAAACTGTTCTCTTCCACCCACTTCGCAGCCTGGACCGGGCCATTACAAGACTTTGCATGGGCGTCACTATGCTACATGGTTATGCCCCTAGCCAACACACCAAGAAGTGCGGTCCGGCCTGCAGCTTTTGCGGTCAACCGGAAACAATTGAGCATGTTCTACTGCTATGCCCTGAATTTCTCGAAGAAAGACGGGAGCTAGCCAACCAAATAGGGCACCAAAATCTCACTCTTAAAGGGTTACTAAACCCAGCCGCCAGAAACCGAATCTCAACTTATCAACAACTAGGCTATTATATTTCCCAGATCCAGTATTCCAGTAAGATCTAGCCTGCCAGTACATTCCTTTTCTGTCTACCCACTTATTTAAAAAATTGGTAGTAATTCCCGATTTAGTAGCTTCCAATATCGCATTTTTAATAATGGCTCCTACCAAGTAATAGGCACAGCTGTTTGTTGACACACACACACACACACACACACACACGCACACACACCTTTGTCTGCTCGTGCTTATTCATGCATTCTCATTGAATAAAATGAGGATAATGCATGGATATTTATTGCAATAAATTATAATAAGAACTTTTTTTTTCATTTTTATCGTTTGTAAGTAGATATCTTAAGAATTAATTGGTTGTAGATTTAGAAGGCTCTGAAGATCACAACAAACATTATTGTTTCTGATATCCGTTGATGGGGGTGAGGCGGGAGTGTTATCTCAATCTCTACGTCTATATTCACGGTATTCTGCCGGTAATATGTATATATGTTGGGCTACAAGCTTGTGTTTTTTTTATTTATGCCAATATATATTATTATTATAAATATGTTTTGGATAATACTGAAACATCAGATTAACATCTGTGATAAAGCAATTAAACAGATAATGTTAGGATGTGACCGTATGATAGCCCAAATAGATTCAAACTAATGCATTTGTATGCCGATCAATGCATCAACGAGTTCATCTGTACCATTTTTTAAAAATCTGTTTGCAGTTATTGGTAATTTGAGATGGTTTTAAGCTCACCTGATCATTTGGCTCACGTGAGCTATTGCGATCCGAAACCGTCCGTCTATAAACTTCAAGTTACATTTTTTGTTTAAACTTGGTATGGCCATGATGTTTCTTATAACAGGAACTTTCAGATTTGTACAACTGGTTACCATAGCAACCAAAAGTAGGCCACAGTGACCTAGAATGTAAAAAAACCTTCAAAACTGCTTTTCAGAAACCGTAAGTTTAATGCAAAATCGGATGTCATATTTGGGTTACTGAGGTCCTCAAACATGTAATTTCGGTACATTTCGTATTTAGCATCAGCTTGAGCCTCTTTACCAAGTTTGTACAAATGGTGGTCCCCGGGCTGTTTTTGGGACTACCCCTGGGGCCTTATGTATACATTGGTTTATATAGAAAACAGCGTTAAACATCTTCTTCTCTAAAATAAATAAATAATTTTATTTTAAAACCTAATTAAGTCTTTCCATATTTTACAACCTGTAGACATAGGAGCAAATAAGTATTGAAAATCTTTTATCTATTACTCGAAGACTTTCATATTTGGCATTTCACATCAGCTTCACTTCCTTCAGGTGAGCCTCATTGACCTCTTGTTATAATTGTTATGTCGTTTTTGATATGCTGACATGGCTTAAAAACTTGGACGAACTCATGGCCATGGTTGTTCTGTCGTCTCGGAAAAAAGTAATAGATTTTCAGCCACCGATGCAGAAAATGTTAAAAAAAAAATAATTAATAAACTTAGCCAAAGATTTTTAACATGTATAACGTATTCATCACCCTTCAAAGCAAAAATTAACTACCAGTGAAAAATTAAATAAAACAATCGTTTTACTAACGTATTCTATGTATTAACTAACATTTATAGTAAATTCAGATCCTAATTCTTTTTCATGTAAATACTCTCTGAAGGTTTTTGCTGCCGATGGATTATTTTGTTGTATTTGATGGCACTGGTTGACTCTTTTAACTTCAATTTCGTTTTCTTAGTGACTTGCGAACCTTGTCGTCGCCATGTTTTTTGGTTTTTTTTTTTACTGTAACCAACGACACAATGTAAGAGTTACTTCCCTTATGCCGCTAAATGTCGCGAGTTCATTTACCCCGGTAGATTTCCATGTACCTTGGCAAGTTAACCAATCGCTATGCAATAAAGTTCTTTGAAGGGTGACAGTCGACACCATATTAACTTGCATTATTTTATTTTAGTTTAAAAAAAACAAACAAACAAAAAAAAAAAAAAAAAACAAAAACAAAAACAAAAAAAACACATAACACATGTAACATAAGAAGTGGTTTATTTATATAAGTCATCTTTATATAAAATAATGAAATATAGCCAAGCTATAAAAAATATATATATTTAAACATTATATATCAAAATTAAATCTTTTAACCCTCTTTGCCAATTTATTGTTTAAAATTGTTTTAATTATCACAGATAAATATCATTAAATTCAAACTCCTGTGTGTCAAATGGAATGTGTAGGAAGACATTATCAATATTGTGAGTCCAAAAATACATATCTTTTAGAGTCCAACAGAAAATAGAAATTAAATATCAATTTGCATTAAATGATTGGAACATTTAATCCGTTATTTTGAGTTGTAACTTAAATATCAATTTTAACTTCAGTTTGTAAAATTAATGCATTGGATGATCTTGCACCTGACTGTTTCAATTGAATATGTAAAACCTATATTTAAACAACAAGAGTACCGTAATTTGTTTTTTTCAATATCACTAGATTTCTGGAAACTTAACTTATTAAAAAAATGTATGTGTCGTATAACCCTGTATCATTATATACATTGTATGTATATATATATATATATATATATATAAAATCCCTGTTCTTAATTCGTCCCTGTATCATAACCGAGTAAAAACACTGAACATACTTTACATAAATAAACTTAACATAACAAATAATACTGGCCCCGGTTTCATAATCATTCCTTAACTAAGAATTTTTCTTAACTTAAATCTGGCAAATTTGAAACCTTAACAACTTGGTACATTGTTTATATATCTGGAAATATAAGGTGCAAGCTTGTAACATCTGTATTTTGTTTCATCACAAGTGTTTATTTGAAACTCAGAAAAAGATCGTCAAATTTTCCTTCATTTAAGTTAAGGACAATCCTAATTCAGGAATGATTGTGAAACCAGGACCTGATCATCCGAGGGACACAACTTTTAAGCTAAATGCAACATTAAACCCATAAATTTATTACATTTCAAAATGTTACAACCAAATTCTAAAAGATAGAAAGACATTGACATTCTTCACAATACAATATCAAGCCCTGTGTATTGACTGAAAAGTTGGTTGTTTTCAATATTGTAATTTCTTTACTAAACTTTTGTTGTTCCAAGAGAGCTGGATATTTTGTCATGAATTAAAATCTGACCTACAGTAAATGACATTTGGATATTGGTACTTTTACATGGGAATTATCTTTAATTTACGTAAATTATAATCAATTTATTCCGTCATTTTATCTATTTATATGTTACAAATATAAAATAAAACAAAAACTGGCTCTATACAGTGATTAAAATCCATCATCTGACAAGTTCATACTTGATAAAACCACACATATATTGAAATCTACTTATTCATTTGGTAAACTCTTTTAGAGTAACAAAATCAATTAAATTTGACAGCAGTATATTTGTTATTTTGAGAGGGATGGCACAATTCAAACAAAATTATGTGAACACGACGTAACAGATAATCAGTAATTATACAAGTGCTAAGATCATGAATATGCAATACAACAAAGCATGAATTTTCAAGTTTTTAAAAATAACTTTAAAAATAATTTTAAATGATGTTTACAAACATGACTATTGCTTTTACTATTTATGTGTCATTTTCAAAAACAGAAGCTGTGCA
Source organism: Tegillarca granosa (assembly GCA_029721355.1). Taxonomy (NCBI): domain Eukaryota; kingdom Metazoa; phylum Mollusca; class Bivalvia; order Arcoida; family Arcidae; genus Tegillarca; species Tegillarca granosa. The sequence continues at coordinate 44,477,893 of CM056596.1, forward strand.
ATCACAGTAAAAACTTTTTGTGAGGTTTGATGGAAATGCTTGCATAGAAATTTTTAGGAATCCAAATGCATGATATTGAACTCAAAAGTAAGAACTAATAACAAATGTTGACGTGTCTTAGATGAAAAATACAAATTTATATAGGGTTGACAAGCACACATTGTAATATATATACTCAATAATATTTACGCTTTAGCATTAAGTAGTTGATATTGAATACTATGAGAAGGTTTTTTTTTCTCCCAGTAAAAGTCGAAAAAGCAATGTTGGATAATTTTCTAATGTAAATATTTTTTTATATCATCCTGCATAGATGTTATAACATAAGATTTATTTTGGAACTGACAAAACTAAACTTTAAAATTGCACGTTTATAATAAAAAATTGAATAAAGAAGCTGAATGCATGTGCCTGATTGATCATTTACAGACATGAAGAATCACATGATTATGAACGTTGTTTAAGGACTAGTAAGGATGATACTACATCTGAATCTTCTAAGTGTTCTGCTTTGTGAAAAGATACTATATTTTAAAATCATTATGACCTTGAATGAAGGTCAAAGTCATCTTTTCAAACATGTGTTAAATCTATTTGCATTGATGCTAAATATGACATTTTAGGCTTCTATAACTTTTTCAAAATTACAAAATCATGTTTAATGATTAACTTATTGTAGGTCCAAACAACTTTACAAATTCTGCTAACTCTTCAAGATTTGATGCTTTATACAAAGCTTCAAACTTCTTTATCTTCAGTAAAAAGAAAGGTATATAAAGGTTTTTGATAGTTTTTTTATTTAGTTCAGACCACTGTGACCTTGAATGAGAGGTTAAGTTCAACCAGTTTGTAAATTTGGTTGAGTTTCATGCCTCAGTGCTATAAATTAAGTTTTGAGCTTGTAGGTCTGGTAAATCACAAGAAGATGTTTTACTACTTGTGGTCACTGTCACCTCGAAGTTTTAGCAAGGTCAACCAGCTTTAAAAGCATCATGCACTGAAACTTATAGAAGATTTTAGCTGTTAAGCCTTTTGGTTCATGAAAAGATGTTTTAAAAATTTACAACTTTGAAACATTGTCGTCTTGCATGTAGGACACAGTCAACCTGCTTACAAATTCATAGTACTTCTTTCTTTGATGCTTTAAGGTTTTATTAACTTAGGCCACAGTGATGTTAAATGTTGGTCAAGGTCAACCACCTTTGCAAATTAAGTAGTGCTAAAACCCTTAATGCAATATTTGAAATTTTAAGCTTCTAAGCTTTCATGTTGATGATGATGCTGATGAACAATGCATGTATGAAGAACAACAATAAAAATGGTCACAATAGGTCATCACCAAGAGCCTTTGGCTTAGGTGACCTAAAAACCTGTGTAGATGCACAATAGCTGAATCACTATCACCAACAAAGGAATGTAGCAAGTGCACACAAATACATGTAATGCTGACATAGCTTTCAAAGAAATAAGGCTCTAACAAAATCTCCATATTTCCATTAGAACTTTCATTTTAGTATTGTCCCCAGGAATGCTTAGTTACATATTATACTTTACATACATATGGTCAATTTAACAAAATACAAATCTTAAAAATAATAAAAAAGTATAAAATCTGAATAATAAAATAACAAAATATATTAAAGAATTAGATATATTAATTAAATAGTGAGCAAATGCAAAAAATTAAGTGAATGTTATAAATTAATATATAATTGAATTAAAATGACAGACACAAAACACACAAGTACATGGTACAACCAAGTCTACAGGCAAACGTTACATAAATGTGACTGTTTACTTCTTAAAGAACCTTAATATTATCAACCAATAAATCATCTAACAGAGCATTTACATAGCAGAGACCAAACAAGGTAACTGGCAAATAGATTAAAGAACAAGTGCCTGAACTGGCAAATAGATTGAAGAACAAGTGCCTGAACTGGCAAATAGATTGAAGAACAAGTGCCTGAACTGGCAAATAGATTGAAGAACAAGTGCCTGACCTCTTCTAGAGTTGAAAACTTTTACTATTGTCCAGCCAACTCTTCCTCTATCTGAAAACTTTCGCAGCACAGACAACAAGTTTGAATGCAAACCTTAGATTGTCCTTCTCTAGAGTTCAGTCCTCTTAATATTGGCCGTCCAACATTTCCTCTAAGCATTTTGGTATTACTTCAGGAATAAAGAGGAAAGTGAACAGCTGTTTTTAATAACTGATTTATATCAGGCAGCATCAATTAAATTTAACATGCAGTTAGTATAACACTATAACATCTGACAAACAGCACATAGCATGAGTGTATATCAAATGATAAAATATATTCTGTTTATGTTTAAAATACCTAAAGGTCATTTAATTTGTTTTATTATAAGTTTTTATATAACATTTGTAGATAATTTATATATCTTTATTGAACTACCATTTAAGAAGAATATAATATATATCAGTACTTTCACTTTTGTAAATACATACACAGTATATGAATTATCTAGCACAATTATATGTACATGTAAGTTCAAACCCATTTTTAACAGAAATTCATCAATCTACAAACTTGTTTTTGTAAATCACATTTAAACAATGTTTGTGTGATCATTTTCCGTTTTTTAACCATTTTTAAAGAATTTTTAACCCTTGCTTGCTTGCATGTTATTGTAAATGTTGAAAAGCATATAGATAATATATTATAGAATGAATATAAGCTATAACATAATACATGTACAGGTATAAAGACGATATTTGTGATATGTCAGGCAAAAATCAGACTTGTTTTTTGTGATTTTTTAAGGTAAGAACAATTTTATACTATCTCTCCATACAAAAAACCCATGTTGCCATAATTATGTAGAACATAAAAAAAGTAAAAAAATAAAAAAATAAATAAAAAATAAAAACATGAATTAATGACTGCAAATACTTATTGACAATTCAGGTCAATCCAGTTTATTGTGAATTTCATTTAAAATTATTCTCAAGTATATTTTTTTTATCAGAGGATGTTACATAGAAAAATTCTTGCATGAAGTAAAAAAAGATTTAAATATAGGTGCATAGCATATTTTAATCGCACAGTTTTTCACTTTTTGTGTATTATTCAATTTGCCATTTTTATTTTTAATTAGTATACATGTACCGGTAATATATTATATAAAAATACCTCAAAATCACTGAAATAACTAAATATTAAGTACTAAGGTTTTCACATGACATGTCACATTTATATCACATAAACCACACGAATAAGTATTTATACATGTATATAACAAACAACATTTGATTAACATTTTGTCATAACAAAAATAAAAAATATTTATACAAGCAAATCAAAAAATGATTTCATTCACCCTGGGTATTACCCATTCTAACATCACATTGCATAAATTTAAAGTTTAAAGTTTTATATAAAAATTTATTTGGTAAAGTTTTAAAATTCTATCAAGCTAGAACTGAAAAAAAACCCCTTGCACCTTTTTCAATAGTTTCAAATAACAGGAAAGTGGTAAAATATTTAGAACAAAACAAATGTTTACTTTTTCATATCTAGAGATCAAAGAATCTAAATACATATCCGACAAAAAAAATTAAGTACCACATAGAAATACATTTTTAACTTCTGAGACAGTATACTGTATATCACATGTTATAAGTGTAGTGTACAATAATAGTCCAAAGTTTATCTAAAGCTTCTGGTAGAAACAAACAATGAAGCTAACAAACATTTTAAATCAATTAAAGTCATGAACACTGCTTTGTAACAGATTAATTCAGAAAAAGAATTTTTTTTTTTTTTTTTTTTTTTTTTTTTTTTTTTTTTTTTTTTTTTGAAAAATAACTTTGAACAACATGATTTTAATTTAAGCCACAATGTGACAAATATTTAGTGAACAACAATAGAAAAAAATTATAAGAAAAGAAAAAAATTAAATGACCCTGTCAATTATCTTTATATTTTATATCAAGTAAACTCTTTAAAATTACTAATATCATATATGAACATTTACAAATCCTGTTATATAAACCAGATATCCAAACATATATATACAATATATATATGTCTATACTTATATACAAAACAAAACTCTTAATGTAAATATTATATAACAATATAAAAATATATAACTATTAATTAAAGCAGCTGTGTGTCTAAAAATCCATTAAAAAGTGTCTTATTATTGTACAAAATAATCCTCATAGGATTTCAATGGCCTTGACAATGTTGCTTGACATTGGCTTGATTTATATTTCGTTGATTTGTTGCAAACCGAGATCCTAGTTTGACCTTGACCTTAAAGGTCAGTCCTGGTATCCACATTTTGATAAAGGTTTTCTTCTGCTTCTGTATAACAAAGATTAATTTACACATGTATAATACATTTTCAAATAATCAATATGTAACTGTAACAACTGAAAATACAGAAAACCAGTCTAAACTAAACTCGGAGTAAACTGAAAAACCAGTCTTTTGCAAACCTGTCTAAATTGAGCCCTTAGCTGAAAACCTGTCTGAATTGAGCCAGACTTTGCAGAAATGCTGTATAAACTGAGCCTCAAAGTAAACTGAAAACATGCTGAAAACCAGTCTGAACTGAGCCCTTTATCTTTATGCAAACTGAATATATAATCTGGAAGTTTTACATCTGTTTTTACAGGTTTTACAAGTGCTGTTCCAATTCTCAAAAGCCTAATGTTTCAACATTTCATATTAATGACAAATACATATTACAAAAACTTTATTCCAAAAGAGAATGGTAACGTTTTTACAAATTTTCTTGCCTAAAAAAAAGTGTTTTCTTCACAACACTCAGGTTTCCTCTAACATACAAGGAACATACCAGGAATGACAATTCCAAAATAAGTAAAAAAAAAAAAAAAAGTGCAAAATCACAGGTTAAACACACTTTTATATACACCATAAGATTAATTGTATAATTATATTATTGGATAAGATTTGTTCTTACCAAAAGCTCGATTTTCATACAGATTTTCATCTTGATTCATGTATAAGTCTTCATCACCTTGATCTTGTAATGCTAACTTCTTCTTCTCGATCATATCCTTAACACAGTCATGGATAAACACATATTGTTGCTAAAAAAGTACACAAACATTTATCTTTCATTTATTTGCATGAAAATTTTATTTTCATAAAAAGGAAGGTTTTGGTTGGATACTGATGATAATGTGCTAATGTTTATGATAAATTTCCTTTTAAGAACATCATATTTTGAGACATTTCAAAAACGCAATGTAACAAAAAAAATTATGATTTATTTTTCTAGTATGTAAATTATATATATGTGGTCAAGTATAAGCTAACGGATCAAAGTGCCTCTTATCACCTAGGTTCAAATCGAACTCTAGTTTCCTCCACCATTCCTGAACTGATTACCTAATTAACAAGAGATGTTTGTGAAACACTTATGCCCCCCCCCCCCCTTCTTGGACAGACTTTATAGGGTGCACAAGCTTTTATTATAGGCAGTGTACATGGAAATGAAAAATTGACCTTTTGAACTCAAAATCAATAGGGGTCATCTCCCAGTGCAATCTGAGATGCATAAATCTATCAAGCATGATGTGTCTAAGCTAAAAGAAATTTGAATTAAAGGTTGCACAAACATATAGACCTTCAGACATGTTTGACTGTACTTCTAAATTATAAATTATTATCAATATAACCATATTCAACCAACCTGATTATATATGTTATATCAGTAATTAATTTGATCAACCTTTGTAAAGATAATGAACGTAAAGCAAATAATCAGAATTTTTCTAATCCAAGGGGAATAACTGTGTCAAAAATTGCTCGTTTGTACAAAAAACAGAACTTGACATAGGTATTCTTATGATAAATTTGTATACCAAATTTAATTTCAGTATGTGCAACCTCTGCAAAGAAAATGAACGGAAACTGCAAATAATTGAAATTTTTTTAAGTCCAAGGGGGATTACTCTGTCAAAAATTGCTCGATCGTATCCAAAACAGAACTTGACCTAGATATTCTATTGATAAATCTGTATTCATAGAAACAAACATTCTAAGTGGAGGCTTCAGTCCTTTTAATAAGAGTTAAAATTGAAGAAAAACAGCAAACCAATATGTCAAAATCCTTATAAATCTCATCAGTATTATAAAGGGAGATAATTACCTCTGTCTGCACCATAAAACTTCTATTGTCTCTCAGTTTTAGGACCAGGTCAAATATATCAATGGCTGTATTGAGGTCATGCTCATTAATCAACTGCATCAGATGGTCCAAACAGATGTATGTTCCAGTTCTTCCAACACCAGCACTATAAAAATAGACAATATAAATCAGAGCAGTTTGTAGCTTAAAATATGTACATATCACTCATGATCTGATCGCAATGCATACAATGCTCCATTTTGAAAAGAGGGTATACAATGTAAATGCATAATAATGTTATAAAGCTTGAGAAGGCATAATATACAAGCACAAAAACATGAAAATGTATGAACTTGGTACTTTACTCTCACCCATTTTTATAAACACTGTTCCTGATTCTAAAGTAACATATAAACATATCTACATAAATTATACCTAGATAAAACCTAATTGTAAATCATCCTTTAATGCATTCAATGATTTGACGAAACTACCTAGGTATTTCAATACCAAGTGACAATAGTTATTTAAATACTATTAAGTTGATTTTATTTATTTATAGAAAAACTTGAAACTGAAAAAAAAATTTGCATAAGCACTATACATTATTCAAACAATATGTAGGCAATCATAACAGAGATCATGTGGCCAATTCATGTATGGAATATATTTTTCCATTTCAATACATTGGGGCCTTCTTGACCTGAGCAGCTCTATACACAAGAATACTGATTATGATGTTTATCACCATTTTTTTAAATTTTATTCTTCGAAGATCCTAATGTAAGAAAGACTTTTTGTTTATTTGCCAAAGGTCAGTGGTTTTCTCTGGTGCTCTAGTTACTTCTAACATCTTAGAACTGACCACAGTATGAGAAAAAATCATGAAGTGCAATCAACATTACAAGACTTTACAATATATTGAAATAGAGAACAAAATGTCACTATACTGAATGACTTTGCATTTAATTTATGCATGTACATGTTTATTTATGCACAAGAATCCTTCTGTCAATTTTACTGAGGTGTGATTTTTTTGATTGAGGTTTCAATATAAAGTGCTAAATACTGTTTTGCTACAGTAGAAGTTTCAACATACATATTTCAATCCAAAATTTCTAAGAATAAGAAAAGCACAATCATAATCTAACCAAACTAACCACAAAGACAAGTTATGAAAACAGACTCAATTATTTATTAAAAAACAGGTTATACTCTATACACAGGTGTGTGACCATCGGTTAATTGTATTACACTTTATCTTCGTGAGAGTAAGTAAAACCTGCTACAGTAACAACCTTTATATAAAAACTATCTGTCTATTAAGTTTTACATTGTTTTATATTTCAATCAAATAGAATTATTATTTAAATATTTAAATATTATCTAAATTGCTTGTATAATTATAAAATGCTGCTATGTTCATCAAAATGATATGTATTTACTTTTTATAGACTCATGTTTTGATTTTCCTCTGCATCATCTGATTCTTAGCACCTTGTGAATTTGAACAACTCATACCCCTGCAATTTACACATGCATGAGTTTCTAGACATCTATATAAAATCACTTTTCTATAAAGTCTATATTTCTTATGTTTAGCGGGTGGTCTAATAAAAACAGGATTAACAGTACTAATTATAGTTCCAGAATCAATTACCTGCAGTGAACAATCATTGGACCTTCCTTATCAGGTGGTTGTACATGAGAGCGAACATTCTGAATAAAGTCAATCATTACATCATTTTGTACATTAGCAGAAAAATCCTTCCAGTTTAGAAAATGGAAATGTTTAACAGTTCTCACTTTATCTCCCTGAAAAATAAGTTATATTGTGAGATTAGATAAAACCATTTGATTTTAGTGATTCAGAATCCTCGTTGATTTATGATGTCAGAAGTGGTGTAATGATGTTTTATATTCCAAGGTTATGTCAGAAAAACAATTTACATTGTAGATATATCTAGCATTAAGTCATAAAAAGACACAGAGATTACAAATAAGCTGTTATTATTGAAATTAAATATTTCTTCCTTGGATCCACAGTACAAATATCAGAAACTGAATAATGATCTGGTTAATTTTACTGTGTTTATTTTTCAATATTCATATGTTTCCCCTCTCTATCAATATTTTTTATTAAACACTGCAACATACAGGTATAATTTTGTATATATGGTTAATAACTTATAAAATCCTAAAACTTTTTCATAAGCTTTGAAAATGTTAAACACCATAAAAATTGGCCTTAAAAATTCTATCATACATGTATATTTTATACATGTATGTTTAAAACCTTTTGACTTAATTTTGCTATGCATATGAACATGAACATTTTGATGGAATTTTCTCAATAACATTAACATAGAACCCACCAACTTAATTTTGAAGATTCTGAAGTCATAAAAATTGACAGTTGAATAAGAAGTAGTCTCCACAACCAGTTCTCCATATTGTTTAGGGTCATTTCTCTCCATTGGCCAATATTCTTCACATTTTATCTGTAAAATTCAAAATATTGTATCACAGAGTTGGTTAAAGAATGGGTTTTAAAGTTGTATTTGTAAGCATTGAAAATTACAGTTCATTTTCTAGACAACCAGTTATTTACTTTTCTAGACATCCTGTTAACAAATTAAGAAACTGTTAATGTCATATAATATTCACATTTTCCTTTCCATCAACACAATATTGTCTCTCGTTTTTTCTCTTTCTTTCTTCTTTTTTTTTTTTTTATTTAGATTTGGTAATTTATTGATGGAAAAAGATTAGACATGGCATTGGTTTTTAAGGTTATTTCAAAAGATTTGTGACCTGTATTTTCAATACCAAGAGCTTGAAAAAAAATAATTTACTACCAGTATACTTAAATTTTGATTTTGATTTTGCCTGAGTTTGAACCCTAAAATCTCTGTTAAAAGAGCTATAACATTGGTATTTTATTGAAAACAAACATCAAATCAAATGGAACTATAGACCTTTCACATTTTACTTCATGACCTACATGAACCTTATAACTTGTACATTATCATGTAAGAGATAAGATAACCTTAATAATAAAAGTAATCAATCAATTTGTATAGTCTGTTTTATGATAAACATACCCTGCCTTCTTCTTTTAACAATGTCAACATAACAATTATTCCAACATTTTGTTCCCATACCATCCTCCAGAAATCATCAATAGTGCCCGGAATTGGTCCCTGTGTTCCGATGTATTCCCGGGGTGAATTGTAGCCCTAAAAGTAAAATAAGAATTTGATAAAATCACACCTTCTACATGCAGATAAAGAGAACAATGCATGTTTTAAACAAGAATTTTATGGAATTTTATGTCTCACCTAGCTCTTATAGTCACATAAGATTCAACTTTCATTTTTAACTAGGTAAACCTACATTCAACCTTATCATTGTTTAGTGTCATTAATTATGTTGTAACAATAAATGTTTCATACAGCTAGATCTTTTCTTATAACTGTTTCAACTTAACATTTCATTTTATTAATCTTTAAAATCCATGAAAGTTGACTCAAATTAATCATGTTTATTATTTATGTTGGACAGTAATGCTAGGATCATTTTGTAAACACATCAGACAGACATTCACTTTGATCATTTTTACAGTGAGTTTGAGATTTCCAATTTCAAAGATGACAATTTAAAAAAAACAATAATTGACAAGTAAATGACTCTAACTTTTAAAAGACACTGAAATATACATGTACAATGTCTGAGATGTAACAAAAGTTCTACATACCGGGAGATAGTTTGCGTTGATGAAATCTGTACTCTCATCATCATCTATAGGTAATAACTTAACTCTGCTGTGATCAACTGTAAATACAAAATACAATGTATCATACATACATAACTTTAGATTAAAATATCATTGAACAAGCTTTATTACTAGGTTTTAGATAATGCGGAATTTAATGGGGAAATATATTTCAGTTGCATATATTAAAGAGATAAAGTTTAAATATGTTTAACCTTCGTAATGTCCAAGGTTTAATTGAACAATTATCATAGCTATTAAATTAAATGTATAAGATCAGAAGGAGTCTATCTGACCAGAGGTTTATGGATCACAGCAATTCTCACCATCCTAAACTGAATTAAACTCGGGAAGATCCTAGCAAGAGAAAGTGTGTTATCTCCCTTGTCAAGGGTTGTCTCTTGATCACTCAAACTTCCCTCTGGACATTAGCCTTTCTTACCTCAACTACATGGTCATTACAGCCTAGACACAAAAATGATATTTATATTTGTAAATACACACTTGTATGCATGTTTATAATGGGATTATCTTTTAAAGATGTTAAAACACAAAAGGTGATGAAAAAGGATGAAGTGACTTACATGGTAAAATGTTGACATAACGATTTTTAAGTCTGTTCTGGTCCATTTCTGCTGCTTCAGTTGGATGCTTCGGACTTAGTGTTTTAATATCCTAAACATGAGCAGAAAAAATAAGATATAAATCAATATCAGTATTTAACTTAGTGTTTTAATATCCTAAACATGATGGAAAAATAAGATACAAATCAATATCAGTATTAAACTTTAAACTGTCATTTTAAACTTTTGTGTTATTTCTACTTATTGCTGTAATACTGGTTGGATGAATATCTCCAATCAAACTGGCGATATTATTATTTTATAGATAAACATCTCCAATCCTGATAATAAGCTACTTTAATTATTACTTATGATTCTGTATGGTTCATCAAATATTTTTAGAACCTTCTCTTTCCATTTATTAGTAAATGTACTGATTATCAATCCATGTGTAATGCTGATAAAAGTAAGTTTTTTTCATGTTGACCATCAATACACATATATGAAAGCTGTTTAAATATCATATGAAACCAGAGATTGTTATAATATAAATACCAAATGAGTGTAAACCTGATTAAACCAAATGATGCCCCATAAGATTTGTGTGGAATTAAATATTACTTCTGGTGGATATAAGTTACATGTAGATTAATTGATATTTCCCTGTAAAAATCATATTAACAAGGAAATTCTTGAAATTTTTTTTCACAACGTTCCTCACAAATTTTGAAGGGTAAACATACCCTGTTAACACAAGTTTTATACTAATTTGGAGCTTAATCTTTTGATGACCAGATTCTCGAAAGCACCATAAGTACCAACTTAAGAGTCACAATATGACCTACCCTCTGGACCTGGGTTCAAATCCCTCTTAAGCAGGTCTTTTTATTTTTAAAAAAAAAAAACAAAAAACAAAAAACAAAAAAAAAAAAAAAAAACCACAAGAAAGTTTATTAGTTTGTATTAGATTGTTTGCTTTCTTTGGGCAATCAAGTCTCTTCAATGTTTTAAGAAATGACCATATCAATACTTGAATGAATCTTAACTGGGAAGTAAAACTCCACCTCATCATGTCATACCTCATACTCGGCTGCAAATTTAAGATTAGCATCTCTGTGAAGATCAGCAACTCTAGCTGCACAGTCCTGGAGTTGGAATGGTCTGAAATGATAATAGAAAATCTTAAATTTTTTAAATCTAGTATTTCCATACTTAGGTAAGACATTACAACTAACTGCTAATGGAAACTGATTGTTTACAAAACCTGTGCAGCCAATCATAATGCATTTTAAATATTTACAAAATGAATGTTAATAAATAAATAGAGCCAAGATGCACCTTTAGAAGCTTACACCTTATACATAAGTGTCAACACAGATAAAACAGGTAGAACTTATAGACTTTCATTATTAGTCACAATGTTCCAACTTTAGGTCAACAGTCACTGCAAAAACACTTCATACCTGACGTCATCCACATTAATATAAACTTCAATTATCTTTTTCTTAAGATGTCTTGAGTTCATCCGCATTTTAACCCATGATATCACACTAAAATTTACCTGTCAATAACTTAGTCTGTTGTGTTATGTCTAGAATCTGGCATGATTGACCTGTATGTCAAAGTTTACTTTTTCTTTTATTTATACATGCTTTTGTATCCATTCCATTTATGATATGGATACTATAATCACCCACAATTCCCTTTGTTTTACTTCTCCAAAAATTCAGGATATTTGAGTATGAGATAACTTGACTTATTTTAGTTTAGTAAAGAGCAACTAATTCTGGACTTTTTTTTAAAAAAGTTTGACTCATTTTTGGAAATTTAAGATATCCATATTCAAGCTTACAAGTTGATAACTAAATCACATTATCTTAAATATATTTAAGAGCAATAAATTACATATGTAGTTATAAGTAAGTTATGCAGCTGTAAGTTACCAATCTAGCTATCAATTACCTATGTAGCTATTAATTATCAATGTAGCTATGTTACCTGCATGTACATAGCTATCAATTACAAATGTAGCTATAAGTTACCTGCATGTATGTTAAGCTATCAATTACCCATAGCTGTATGTTACCTGCATGTACATAGCTATCAATTACCCATATAGCTATAAGTTATCTGCATGTACGTAGCTATATCCTACCTTACACTGGTTCTTGTCAATATCACTGGGCAATCCTGGTCACATCATGACTTAATATAGACCTTACTGGGTCAGTCTGATTCCATATTTAGTTAGTATGAGAGTTTTTTCCTTGACCAATGTCAATGGCAACCACTTGATAGTAAACTCTTCATATTTATCACAAAAACTTACGACAAATAAGGACACAATTAATATGTGTTGATAATGAAATGAGATATTTTAATTCTAGAAACAAGAGTATTATCACTTGGTTTGATGGAAATTGATAGCAAGTTCAATAAATGATTATTTTATTGAATACGATGGTTTGCCACACCGAATGTATCGTGTCTCTCACTCACTGTATATAAATGGATTCAGATGTTTTTTCACAATTTTCCGATAATGATCAGTAAGAAGTACCTTACACAGTGTGTAAGACGTGTAGGATTGGTTTGTTTGACAATAAATATGAGAACAATTTTTCATTCAAAACTTCTCTTGTTCTATCATACTATGAACAAAGAATCATGTCATTAATGATACTTAATATGTAGCTTTTAGTTACAAATGTAGCCATAGGTTACCTGCGTCTCTGTATTGTCTCAGTTTCATCTGTAAAATCTTTAAGTTCATCAAATTTTTTGTGTGTGTTGCCTTTCCTCCTGTTGAAACAACAAGACAATTCATATATTGTATAACAAATTAGTCACTTACAATACTGGGTATGTAGACAAAATATGTCAAAAACATTTTGCATCTAGGAATGACAGACCTTTGAGATAGTCTATCAGTTGGTAAAGCACAAAGTTGAGTTAAGTTAAGCAATAATGTTTAATGCCCTAGCCAATAATCTTTAACTTTTTTTGTGGTCAGTTCTGGAATAGTGGAGGAAACTTGAGTGCCCAGAGAAAGCCATTGATGTTCAGCAAGTGGACTGACAAACTTCTACACACACAAGAACTACTCAAGTAGGATTTCAACCTAGGTGAAGATGGGCAATATGATCCATACACTCACACTTTAGACCACTTGGCCTTGGAAACCCAACAACAAATGACTCGAACTTGACATTTACATCAGAACAAAGCACGTGTAGGTTTCCCATGTTTATCTATTCAATTGTGATATACATGTACATGTAACTGTAAATTTTTTCAGTATATTAAGTTTTTTGTAATTTATGTTTAGTCATAAAACTAACTCAGATATCATTTAACTGTGATTGAGAGCTGTAACCAGGGAATAATGTTGGCCTTTTTTTATAGCATTACTGTGAATACTGTTAAACTAAAGTACACACTGTGTGTCAAGGAATAACTGTGTAGAAGAGAGATAAAACATTTTCATCTCATTGATCAAAGGAGCATAAATCTCATTGATCAAAGGAGCATAAATCTCATTGATCAATTAAAGGAGCATAAATCTCATTGATCAATCAAAGGAGCATAAATCTCATTGATCAAAGGAGGATAAATCTCATTGATCAATCAAAGGAGCATAAATCTCATTGATCAATCAAAGGAGCATAACTCCAAAAATTTAGGGATATTCTCTACATCACCTTTGTGGTGATGTTGATTTCTATCTACATGTAAGTCTGCATGGAATCCAAATTTTTTGTCTAAATTTGCAGAAAAACATTTTCAATTAAATCTAAACTAGATAAAATAAAACCTTAAAAAAGTAAAACAAACTTAGCTTGGATGAAAAACACATCAACCATGATGTCATGATTTAACACAAACTGATTAAATAATTATTATAATAACACATACGCTTTTCTCTTTTTAAGTACAATGACAACAACCAGAACAATGATGATGACAACCAAGGCTCCAATTACTCCTCCAATTATAGCAAAAGGTATCGGGGGAGCTGAAACATAAATAGTCATTAGGTTTTTATATACCCAGTAAATTAAAAATGAATTTTACAAATCAGGCAAAAATCAAACTTATCTATTTTTGGGACATTTGGGAAAAATAAATAAATGAAAACATATTCTCAAAAAAAAAAAAAAAAAAAAAAGAGGACTCTATTACTACAGATATTAAATATAATTATATACAATACATACATATTATTAATATCTTATGTATGTACAATTTTGTGTATCAGATGCAAGTTGTAGTTCTCCGAGTCGCGACAGCGATGAGGAGTGATGGCACGATGGAAACTACAACGAGCAACTGATACACAAAATTGTACATACATAACATACTAATGATATTTTTATCTTACAATTTATTATTTTATAGAAAACAAACAAAATCTATTCATTAAAATAAAGTATTTATACACAAAATCTCAAAATTCATAGACCTATTTTCCATTCTGATGACGTCACGGAATCTCCGAATTGAAAGTAGTTCCAACTGACATGTGTGTGATTATTCACGCCATTATTGTATCACGCATTATGGATGATACAGAAAATATCAGGCATCCTGATACGAGTCAGAAAAATTGAAATTTAATAAAAATATGTTTTAATTGTAAGATAAAAAAAACACAATAATAAAATTTTAAAACCTTTAAGTAGAGGAAAGTTGAAAATACCCATATGGTATATTGAAATTATTTTCCTCATTAAATCGCATAATGTGTATAACAACTTCTAATTTATAAACCATAACATTCCTCGAGGAAAAGTTAATTTTCAACTTATGACTTTATGCACACATCAAGTTACAAAATTTTGTTTATACCAGTATGTAAATATCAAAATTCACCTTAGAAATTTACATCCATTCAAAGAGATTTTGAAAATTGTATAATCTTAAGGGGTGTTCTCACTATTTTTTTTGAAAAAGATTTCTGTGATTATTAAAAAAAATTCATCTTGAGATTGGTATGCATGATTTTCTTATGCGTATTTTCTTACATAAAGTAGTTTATCAGGGAGTAGTTTAAACTTCTCAAAACAGTGAATTAAGTTACAAAAACCCGAGTTTTTTTTTTTGGCACAAATAACAAATATAAAAAAATGACACAATATTTACCTAAAGTTATCTACCTTTTTTCTATACAGTAAAATATGTAATGGTAGTGTTCTGGTATCACATCAAATCATTGTATTTTGGAGTTGAATAAAACACAACAGATAATATAAGCTCTTTTGAACATTTAGAGTCAGCCATATTTTACACTTCTCATTAAACCACTATGATAAATGTAGCTCAGTTGGTAAAGTGCTTGATTGGTATGTAGAATGTTCAGGGTTCAAAACCAGGCCAGATCTGACCAAGACTGTTCTTTCGCCATGCAATCAGGATTTAGAAATGAAAGTTACTGAGTCCTTTTGATGAGACCTTAAAAATCAATGCTCCATGTCATGGCAGGCATGGCATGTTAAAGAACCCTCTCTGCACATTGCCCTAAGCACATTGCAAAGGTCAAAATTTTTCCACTTCACCTACAGCTTGTGATGTCTTGATAAATGAAATATTCTTGATTGGGATGTAAAACCCCATTAAATCAACTTCTCATCAAAGCTGCAGTGAAAAGAAGAATCTTATCTAATTATTAATTTTTTTTTCTTTTTCTTTTTTTTTATTGTGAAATTGATTTAAAAGGATATGTGTCATTTTCAAACAATGAATGTTGATGCAGACAAGTGTAACAATTCATTCATTTATATTTCTTGTATCATTCAAATTCTACATCCAAAAATATACATATACTAAATGAAAGACAATGTATAGTTCTAAAATATCTCGGAACAGGTTAGAATATAGAATACATACGTTGCTCAACCGTGGTAATAACAATTGCTTGAGATTCTGTGCATCCCCCCCTTGTGCACACAAATGTATAAGCTCTGTAATTAAAAATTTCATCTGGTAAATTTAATTTATACAATTTATTACATATATTATGGTTTATAACCTATGTTAAATTTTTACCTGGTAACTAGTTTGAAGCAGCCTTAATGGTTTCCTGATCCAAGAAATGGCTTATAGACCGCAACAGCTTTTTTCAGGTTTCAAATGCTGTCTAAATAGGTGACACCATAATTGTGATGTATTGTTCATATGGAATGCAAACTACAGTACATGTTTTGTTTAATCAAATTACTAACCCATATGGCATCATTTTGAAAATGTACAAGAGATGACACTGACTATTAATTATACCAGTAACACTTTTTTCACAGAAAGAATGATGTGCTATGAAATTTAAAAAGACTAAAAACCTGAAAGTATAATGATTTGTTTTGTATATTGAATAAGCCATAATGAAAATTACACATGCCCAAATATCCATGACATGTAAATTACAGCCAAAGATTGAGAAAAAAAGACAAAAATTGGAAAAAGCTAAAGGGAAACTTATTCGTAGATAGACATAAGACAGACAGACAGACAGAAAATCTGATTGCAGTGTATTTCCTGAACCTGTACTTTATTGACAAGAGGATACAACAAAGTTTACTGTTAGCTAAATGAGACACTGTTAAAAGATATTATGTATATGAATATGAAGTGTATTGGCTCTGTAGTAGCTATTCTCAAGTTTCTGTTAAACTGTAAAAACTTACTGGTAGGATTTCCCAGGTTTAAGAGGTCCATTACAATAACTATTTTCAGATTTCTTATCACATGTTGTGTCTTCACCAATAGTGTAACTTATATGTTCATCTGTACTTCTTTTCCGTACTGTCACTGTGGTGTATGAAAAATACAAAAATTGTTTTTGTATTTTAGGAGTTAAGTGGAATTAGTATAAAAGTGACAAGATTCTTTTACTTATATTCTTCTTATTATTATTTTATTGTAATAACGTTTATTTCCATATATTTTCATTTGCCTTGTGAAATTCCCATAGCTGCAAGCTTGAGAGCCGTTGTAATTATTACTGACAATGAATGCCGAAAAATTTTGTCACTCCGTGTATGAATACATAAAAAATGCAATACACAATCCGGAACTACATTATCGTAGGTAAACAAACAGGACTGCCACGTCACATTTGTTTACATTCGAGACGAGACTGAAAAACACATTTACGAGATATTACAAAGTAAAATCAAAGAAATTAATAAAATAATATTTTAATAGCATATATAGGCACCTGGCTGATATTCATCGTAATATTGACATTGTGAGAGACAGAGTGGTGTTTTTGATGGCCTGTTGAAAGAACAGACAACAACAGATCAGTCAAAACCATCAAACCACAAACATTTTTTGAACAATCGGATCTTTAAAAAAGTCTTCCTACCTTGACAAAGCTGCTATATACCCTGTTATTTTGAGACAGTGTGTAATGGTACAACTTGTCAATCAATTTTGTGTCTCGCGGGATGTAAATTTCAAGTGATGTAAATTTCAAATGGAATTAGATTCACGCATGTATGCCACATCCAGTGAAAATTGTCCGTTTCACATGCTGTGTTTGTTGATCGGAAAAACTGAAAAATCATCTACATGCTTTTAATCAATTTACAAGGAATACAATAGGAACTCCTCAAAAGTACACTACATGGTTTAAGTACTACACAACTCCTTGCTAACCTTAAAACGATAATTTTCTAAACTTTGAGAGATATTTGCACCACACCAGGCGTAAAGAATAAGTATACTTCTCACTGCTTTGCTGTCTACATTTGAATGATACCGAGTATGAAGCTCGACGCATTATGTAAGAGTGAATCTCAACCTAACAATGTTGACATTCTAGAAAAAATCTCTCGGTAAATCCCTGTCTACTCACATATCACAGATTAGAAACCCACATGCTTGGCCATTAAAAATTATCCTCAGCTACAGTACCCCCCTTCCCGTTTCAGATTCACAAATTTCTACTCCGAGATTTAACCAGCAATCTTTTACTCCAAACTTCTTTGCAAATTGAAATGGGGCTACACAGGTGCACCTGATTTTCGACTGAAATATAGTCCACGAATAACAACACATTTATCGTTGATATTCAATTTTTATACATATTATTTATATCCAATATTCTAAAAAAATTCATTATGTTAATGAAAAATCGAGAAAATACCATCAAAATACCTGATAACACTATAATTTTTCCAACCAAAACTCCCCGTTGTTACCCCACATTAAAAATATTGCGGATTAATAATGTGTCGTTCTCGGTCTTACATTCAGCTGTTGCGTCTACTGGACTCCCCCGATGTGCATGTGTTATAGATGGGAATTTTTTTCTTAAGATAAATGAAGAATTTTTTTTAAAAATATTTAACGAAAATATAACAATTGAACTGTTTTAAAATGGTATTCATTGTCAGTATGAAGGCAACAACTTTGCAAGCAAACTTGTCATAACGCGCTAACGCGCGTTATTCCGTTTGCTTGCAAAGTTGTTTCCTTCATACTGACAATGAATACCATTTTAAAACAGTTCAATTGTTAATTCCCAGCTAAAAGTGAGATGTTCAAATGGCTCATTTAACCTGTAATCTTCATTCCTTTTAACTTTGACATAATTGTAAAAGAGAACTTTCTTGATTGCACTTTGATGTTATTTAATATTTTTGGGTTTATTAATAACAAACTGTTTTTCTTAAATGCTGTGATGTCTTAAAAAGAGTCGAGTTGTTTCAGGCCCCAGTACGTTCTTTTACTTATCTTGTGGCAGTCAGTTTTGGTATGGTTGAGAAAAGTGGAAAGCCTAAAGAAAACCATAGACCTTCAGCAAGCAAACTGACAAACCTTGTCACACTAGGATCTAGTAAGTTATTGGTGGCTTGTAATGTAAAAAAAAAAAAAAAAAAGAATGTTATCAAAGCTAATATTGATACTGAAACATAATTACACATATGTTCTGAAAGAAAAATAGGATCATTACCAAGTTTGTTGCACCATACGTATGCAAAAAATACAGGTAATGATAAAATTTAATATTTTCTCCTTTTTCTCCTACTTTTTGTCTTCAATGATCAAATGTCAATACAAAAAATATTTGTAGCCTTTAAATATTTTGTTTACTTCTACCAATTAAACAAAAAAAAAAAAAAAAAAAAAAAAAAAAAAACTAGTTTATGAAAGCCAGGTCCTGACTTACCCAGTAAACAATGTCAATCAACATGGCAAGCCTGCATGACTTACCCAGTAAACAATGTCAATCAACATGGCAAGCCTGCATGACTTACCCAGTAAACAATGTCAATCAACATGGCAAGCCTGACTTACCTGGAGTAAACAATGTCAATCAACATGGCAAGATGCACATTAAAAACCCTAATTTTCTTTATATTGTCTAATATAAATTAAAAAGTGTTCTATACCTTTCTTTGAGTTCTGCAACCATGAACTATTGGTTGGTTTGTAACACTGGCTAAATTCATCTTTTTTAGCTTCATTCCATGTAGTAAATTTGTCGTAGTCAGTGTACTGTCTTTGTGTTGTAACTAGAATATGAAAATGAAACATTAACAAGCTTAATTAAAATGGGTTTGTTGTTTATAAATTTAACAAGTTCTTTCTGACAAGATCAAGTTTAGTTGAATATTTTTGTTGTTTTACACCCCAGTCCAGAGTTTATCAATATCAAAGCTGTCAGTGCAGACATAATATACAGTGGATAATGCCTTCATGGAGAAAACCATTTATCTTCTTTCAGTGACTGGAATATTTGCCCGAGTGGGGTGCCAACCTACATGTACATTGTAAGTAGCTCTGTAATCCAAACTTTCAACCAATGGGTCATTAGACTCCTCTAAAATGATAAGACAGTGTAATGAAATAAAGTGTAGGGAGGTGCTGACCTGTAGATTATGAGAATGGATTGACAAACAGTGCTTCAACCTTACAGCAAATTGTGCTAAAAAAAGAAGTGTTGTATTCAATTTGGTAATATTTTAAAGGTTTACATTACTCAATCTTGTACTATAAATCAATTCACATTAAATGCTTCAGCACTGGAAGAGTATTTTAAGATTTTAGACTAGCTATAATAACACACATAATGACCAGGCTCAGTCAAGTGACATTGATTACCATCATATTTATACCTACTTTGTGTTTCTTTAGGACATAGAATGATGCCATTGTTAATAATTTGGCCATTTTCATTGGCTGTGAACTGATTCTGGTAAAGAAGAATGGTAGCTGTTGTTTCTGTTGATGGAGACTTTATGTCATTCTGTATTACCTTTATGTCAGGTGATGAATCCAATTTAGGTGGTGCTGTAGAAATATAAAACCAGAAAAAATAACATTCAGTACCAACAACAGACATTGTGGTGAACTTTTTTGCCTGACTCCTGACTCATGAGTCAAAAGATATGAGTTTATTAAACCCAAGCCAGCCTATGTGGTATGGCCATGAGATACATAATTTCAAAATTTCTCATTTACACAACTAATAAATACATGTAAATGGATAACAGCATAAATGATGGTAAGGGTGGGGGGGAGGGGGGTGGTGGTTAGAAATTCAATATAAAAGACTTTTATATAACCTTTACATGAATACAATGGAAAACTAGAGATTGTAACTGGGATACCAGTTACGTATGATTCCCCACCATCCATAATCTATATATTGTCTAAAATATACACCTGCTGATGGACTGATCTCGAGATGGATCGATAGTATCCATTATTAGTAATCGAAAGCTAACTAAGAGAAAGGGCGGAAGACAAGTAAATTTAAAGTTAACATCGAATTGTACAATTATAATTCGAGTAGTATTCATTTTTATATATATTTTCATTCCCTCATACCCAATTGTTGCAACAACGTTTTTTGTTAAAAGAAACCAATTGATCACGGGAGTCCGAAATCGGCATGTTTAAATTTATAATTTTTTTTAAATGTATGTAAATTTTACAAGTTCAATAGATCAGAATCATGCGTTCTGTCTTCTAACATAGACCCTATCCATTAATTTGGCAATTACAATTAGCTGGTGTATTTTGATTGGACAAGTATTCAACTTTGATTGATAGCAAATCTATTTCACAAACTGTGAGGTGTTTAACCAACAAATTTGATTGACGTGTGTCATGTCTGTGAAGTAGCCATAACCTACATATTTAATTTAATGGATAATTGACAAAGAGATTACAGCAATTATACATATCAAAACATGTAATAATGCTATTAAATTTGTTTACAATTCTTTGAATAGGAATTTAATCCTGTAAAATTGCCTTAAGAAATGAAATCAAGTATGCCATAAGATAGTGTTTCTTGACTGAGGGTGGGTGTTAAGAATTCTGGCTTCCCACCCCTACCCTCTCTTGAAAAGGATTTCCTGGAGGTTTTTATCACTCTTTTCAAAAGTCCATAATGAACAAGAAAATATACAGATGAGTGGAAGGGATTTTAACTATTTAAAAGCTATACATGTACATAGCACCACCCACAGTGGGAAATGACCTTAGATGCTCTTTATTAATATCACTCTATTCAACTTTTCTTAAGGAACCAGAAAATACATAAATTAGGGGTGGGGATTTCAAAAGTTTAAAATTAACTTAGCACCACCCAGCCCTACCCTTCAGTGGGAAAGGACCTTAGGTGTCTTTGATTAGTGTCATTCTTTTCATTTTATCATTAAGAACCAGAAAATATATACTTTAGGGGTGGGGATATCAACAGTAAAAGTTATCACAAAGCCATATTTTCAACAGTTTAAAAGTTATGACAAAGCCCTATATATGGTTTTAAAGCACACCGCAAAGTGTTTAAGGAAAAATTAGTGATTTTTGTTTTTAAGACCCCATCTTCCTGTCCCTCCCCCAATGAATACCCATGGATGTAAAAACTTTAATGGTGCAGGAACCTATCCTAAAATTTTGAACGAGACTGAATGATGCGTTTAACTTGTTTGGCAGTGCTGATAAAAATTTGATATATTTTTAACAATTTAATACCTAGTAACTGAGAATTTATTAAGAACAAATTCTGTATGTGAGAAAGAGGTTAGTCACTTAATTAACATGAAGTTCATTAACATTCAATCATTTTTGTTTAGTGCTTAACTTTATACATTAATTCAGATTACCCATTTTTATCGGGCGCTCATATATCTGAGAAACTGAATAAGAAAGAAGAAGATTCTGTAAGAGTTATCTCTCTTTGTACGTATTGGACAGAAAGATGTTTGGTATTAAATTATGCAATTAACACGCACCGACCGCTGAGCCGTCGAGATAGAAAAAAATTTGATCATCTATCCATATCTACCAAGATAGCAGATTGTTGGTACCAAATTTCATTGAAACCCATCATACCGTTTTCGAGTTCTGCACCGGACAATTTTAGTTCTGCACCGGACAATTTTAAGGAAAAAAAAAATTATAAAAATAATAATAATAATAAGAAGAAGAAGAAACAGAACAAAAACAATATGATTCCCCACCTTTGGGTGGGGAATCATAATAATGAACTTTTATCCACTTTATGTAATCAAAACCACATTAACACCAGCTTGATTATATATAGCGGTCTATAAAGAAGTATTGATCACCTGGTTCACTGACAAAACTTGCTGAAACAAGAATTTATAAATAAGATAGAAACAGGTATCCTTACATACACTTATATCTCACATAGCTAGACAATACAATTAAGTAGAACATTCTGCAATGACAAAACAACACATATCAACCACTACAATTAAATCCTACAGCAACACAAATACTGTTAAATAAATCTAGTTTTATTTGTGGTAAACTTAAAATTGTTTATTTTGCTATCAAACATTTTTCACAAAATTTATAATTTGTGTAAAATATTACGTAATGTACTTATTTACTACACAATTAAAATTTGTTTTGACTGTAGATAAAACCATAAACTGCACCTACAGGGTCACACACTGAGCCAGGCTAGTAGAGATCTACATTGAATCTTTTAATTGCTTCCCTTACCACAGCTAAGACTATATTGACAATTCAACCTGACAAACGAAAATGAATTTAAAGCTCAATTAAGCTTTTGGCTTAATACCTTTAATATGCTAGTCCCTTAGTGTATGAATTATCCGATCTTTAACTTACAATCAGTTTAATAAATCAACATAAATAACGCCCCACAAAAAGGTCAGAAATTAAAAAGTGAAAATTTAACCCCAAAAAATTTCGTACATTTACAGTAATCTAAAATTTGTACATACATGTAGAACTTAAAATTTTGGTAACAAGATAAAAAATTACAATTTCCAGAAATAATTTAAAAAAAAAAAAAAAAACCCCTATCAAAACTGAAACAATTATTCCTTTAGTGCAAACTGGACATAAAAATATAAGTCATAAGTTAATAACAGGACTTCTCCTATTTTTGTATAAATATAAAAATCATATTTGAAGGTGTTTTCACTCTTGAAATCATTTTTATCTTATCAAAAGATTGCAAAATCTCAGCTACTTAAGAATGCTTTATGTATTTTCGAGGCTATAAAATCTTTGTACAAATTTTATCAAAGTCTTTAAAAAGACTGTACAGTGTAACAGTGATGTCAAATCATTCATATGGCTTCTTAATCTTTGTCTTTTCTGAAATGATGAAAATTTAAGTATCACCAGTTGTTACTGATTTAACTATAATAAATACTTACGTCCAGGTGGAGCATAATACAATTCTGAGCTTTTGACACCTGTCTGATTTTGATTGTTTATAGCATACACCTGTACAAAAATAAAATAAATACAAAAAAATGAGTTTAACTTCATAGAATAATATACATATTACAATTTATAAACAATCTGAAAAGTTTAAAAATTTACTCATATTATGCCCTTTTATTTCACTTTTCTTTTAGATATAACAAAAATATAAACTTAACACAAATGATAAGTTTTACATGTTTTATATGAAACACTCACTCACTGTTTAAACACTTTTGCAATATAAATACATGTATGATTGTAAAAGATGGGCAGTTTTTCTGGAGTGGTCAATACTTATGATTTATATAGCAGACTTTTAAGACTGGCCTTTTAATGAAAGACTTTGTTTTAGAAATTCTGGAAAACAAGACCAAGTATGTTTTTGTTTAAGTTTTTTCTTTTTTTTTTAATAAAATATATATATATATATATATATATATATATATATCATTTTATACACATACCTCAATATAGTAATAGTTTTCTGGTTGTACTTCAATAGATTCTGTAAAACCATCCCCATTGTTAACAGACTGGCTTAAAATCTTGCTTGCTGGAGTCTGTAAAATAATTTAAGGAAACTGATAAAATTTCAAAGATTTTAAAAGATGTTAAAATAGTTCTAGATTGACATTATAACAGCTATAAAATAGCAAATTTATACACATGATATATGACTATGTAAAAAGATAATTGCTATCACAAACTTTAAAATTCTGAGAAACCTGAAAAATACGTGTTTTTAATCTTTTTATTTTACATAAGTCAAGATTCTTAAAATGAGTTCTGTGATTGTGGAGTTAAGTAACTCCAGTCAAGATTAGTTAATTTAATTGGTGGCAGGAAATCAGAAATAAGAGTTTCGGGTCTGGGATGATAGAAGAAACAAGAGTACAGAGAAAATACAACTTGCCTTCAAATTAACTTCTGCTAAGTGTGAGATTCAAACCTAGGCAGTGAGAGGCAGTCTGATCCAACAGTTAGAACTTAAAAACCACTCTGATACTAAGCCCCTGTGGGCATCAGATAATTTAATCCTTATTTATTCCAATCACGAAAGTATTAAACATTTTGTCAATTTAAATACCATATCTCATCTTAATTTTTTAAAAAATATATTATCAATAGTTTTATTACATAAACTTACCCCTGTTGCATTATGTTTAAATTCATAGCTTGTAATTAAACTGTTCTGATCTCGGAGACTTGGTATACTCCAAGTTATAGTGGCTGATTTGTAATTCCCTTCTGGTCTGGATACCATGAAGTTAGCAACCTTTCCAGGAGCTAAAATTATAGTAAAATACCTGTATCAAAATATAAACATCAACAAAAATGGACGGACATTTGAAGCCATTCAAACTGAATTGAAAAGGACAAATGCAAGGAAGACATTGTGTATAATAAAAAACTTTTATTAATACCCAAAACTTGAGGAATAAAGAGCTAAAATGTCTTGATCAATTACTGAGATTTTAAGTTTAAAATACTTAATTGCAAATATTTTACATAAATGAGTGCCCCAGACTGCCGGTATATGTGAACTTTTAGAAATATTTAAGAAACAAATGCTTTGAGAAAGACCAGACTCACTTGTAGACACTGTTGATAATTTAGTCTGTAAAAGCAGATTTACCTACACATGTAATTAATAGACAGTAAAGCTCTAATGCTTGGAGTATCTTGAGTAAAAACAAAAGTTCTTCCATACTTCTCACAGTTAAACTTGTATATAAAAATCACCCATGGGACCTGAGAAAGATTGATTTTATCGATTGAATTGGTTATGGTTAATGTTTAACAACCCCGTCAAGATTCTTTCACTTACTCTGAGGTGGTTAGCTCTGGAATTACTAAGGACAAACAGAGTGTTTAAAGAAAACACCAACTTCCAGCTAGTAAAATGAATAACTTTTTCATATGAGTATGATTCAAACCTAGGTGGTTAAAGGCACTGTGATGCATAAGCACATGCTTTAGACCACTTGTTAACTGAGGTCCGCCTGATTTTATAGACAAATTGTCTTTATAAAGAGATTTTTTCAGTATGAAAATAAGCAGGGGTTCAAAACACTCACATTAATGAACAGACAGCTGTAGGATTGAAGTGCTAAAAAGGAATTAGACTCAGTTCAGCATACTTCCTTAGTCTATATCTAATGAAAATAATAGCTTACCTGCAGGTTGTGTTTTTTCAGGTATTACATTCTTCATTGCACTTTGTCCTTTATTTGTAGATGCTTTGATGTTTATAACATATTGCCAGTATTCCTCTAGATTTGTTAGTATTGTGCTTCTCTTGTAAAAACCTAGAATAAGAATATGAATATCGCACTTCATTAAAACTTTAAATTTTTGAATAACAGTAACATGTTTTTTTTTTTCAGAACAAGAAAAAATTTATGGTAATATTTATATCCCAGCATGTCATCAAAGATTCACTGCTCATTTGAAGAAGTAACCAAAAGATTGTTCTTGTTCATCAATTACATGTACTTGAAATACTATCATACAAAACCAATGATTAATGTAGATATTTAAATAATTCTTTATTCAAACCATGTTTCACTGACAAAACAGGATGCAGTAAAATAAGTCATGATACTGTTTTATAAAAGTTTGAGAAAGTGTGAATTGTTGCAACTTTAAAAATCTAATAAAATTATTGCATAATGGAGCATTTTCAAGATTTTACAGAACTTTAATTTTTTTTAAATTTTTCATTTTTTTTTTTTTTTTTGTATAGAAAGCAGTCTAGTTATGTTCAGCTCAATGTATCTAATATTACAATAATATAAAGTAGCCTTGTGTAAATACAAATATCAATATAAATTACTGTGTTCTTGGTTATGTTTGAAAAGTATATAATAGATAAAAAAAAAAAAAAAAAACCACACACACAAAACAATCATTTTTCAAATCAGAATTACATCAATTTTAAAATGTATGTGTTTTTTACTTGTACATGATGCATTCATTGTACTACATTTTTAATATGTAATTATGTCTGGGTATCAGCATACATCTTGTTGTTACTTGTAATCTTTATTGATGGCATTTCTCCTTTGTTTCTTATCTGATCAGGTTAAAATTTAGTCAACCGGTAGGGACTTCCATACTTTCTTCACTGTTTTTGGGAATTGGGAAGGACTCCGAGAAATCTGGTTAAAACCAAAGAATTCCAGAGAGTTCTTTCTTTCTTTATTTCTTGGAATTTACTCCACTATTGGAGCACCACCTAAGAGGTGTAATTGGTAGCAACTATCCTCTAGAGATGAGAGAGTGAGCAAGTGAGCTAATATGCAGACAAATACAAGTACTTGCAGAAGTATACATTCTAGTTTTAATTTTAATCTTATAAATGTGTATCCCAAAATATGAGTATCAAAATTTGTCAATAAAACAGAATTTTGGAATATAAGATTTGTGTTTTTTCAAGATTCTGATCGTGAATGTCTGTGTAAATATATATTCATATGACACAAAATATTATACCTAACACTTCAATAGATTTGTTAAGTGCTTGTTTTTCATTAATAACATCATATAGGTAAATGGTATATGTTGTTTTTCCAGGTCTTGGGTCTTGAATACTCCAACTTAATTTTATTGCTGTGGAATTAAGTACATCAGCTGACACTTGAGTCAAATTCTGTGGTGCTACAATATCAAAAAACAAGATATGTTTTTAATCAAAATATAATAGGTTTTAACTGTTTATTATGTGACCAAAGTGATTCTAAATTTTCCTTCTAAGTAAACAAAAATGATACTTATCAGAAACTAATGTTTATGTATTAACTAAAGTAAAATGAATAATTTTTAAATACCGGTAATTAACAATTTCAGCCATCTTATGCAGCTATAAACTTGAACTTAAAACCTATGACCTTGGTCCATATATCAAAATGATTGCTATGTAAATACCTACAACATTCTTAAAATAGCCTATAAAAAAAGTTAATTGCTTTCAAGCTAATGCAAAATTTTAGCCTTCTTATGCATCTATAACCTTGACCTTTGAACTTATGGCCTGAAATCATATATCAAAATGATCAACTTATCAATCATTCTAATATACAGGCCTATACAAAAAGTTTACTAGATAATTAACATTTTCAGCCTTCTTATGCAGCTATGACCTTGACCTGTAATCTTATGACCTTAAACCATGATCAAAATGATCACTGTATCAATACCTACAATATTTCAACATACATGCCTATACAAAAAGTTAATAAGTTTTAAGATATATTGACAAATATATAATTTTCAGCCATTTCCCCATTTTGTGCCACATGGCTATTGCTTATTCATATCTTAAACTAGGTGACCTAAGAATATTATAAATGAAATAACTAAGATATATAATATATGTACATTCAGAGGAGAAGATTTGTAAATTTTTTTCACTATTTTCCCCTTCTGGAACCCCAGGGGGACATAACTCCTTTATTTCGCAAATCTAAGGGCCTTCACCCGGGAATGATGGTAGCCAAGTTTCATTAAATATGGCCTAGTGGTTTTGGGGGAGAAGATTAAAATGTTAAAAGTTTTACAAACAAAGCACGATGGACAACACATGATGTATGTCAGATGAAGGTGGATAGCAATAGCTTTCATGCAAAAAAAGGCATGAGAAAACAAGAGGCCCATGGGCCTTAACGCTCACCTGAAGATATGACCAATACTGTTTGCAAAGTGCAATGCACAATATATTAAGTACAGAAACTTTAAAAGTTTTCTCAAGTTAAGAACTCCCACAAATTTTAATCAGAAATATATCCACTCACTTTTCATTTATAAGTAGCCTATAAAATATGCATGAAGTAACTGTAGTGCAATCATTAATCAATTTCAGTATAATTATGCAGCTATGTCCTTGACCTTTGAACATTTATGACTTCAAACCATATATGATTGTCATGTCAATACCTACAATATTCTAATATACATGCCTATGCATGAAATTAATAGCCTTCAAAAAAATTAATATTTTTAGTATTCCTATGTTGATATGACCTTGACCTTTGAACATATGACCTTGAACCCTATATCAAAATGACCGTCATGTCAATACCTACAATATTCTAATATACATGCCTATACAAAAAAGTAATAGTTTTCAAGATATTAATTTAGATAGCAATTCTAAGTCTTCTTTTGCAGCTGTGACTTGACCTTTCCACTTATGACCTTGAACCATATATCAAAATGATCATCATGTCAATACCTACAATAGTCTAATATACATGCCTATACAAAAAGTTGATAGTTTTCAAGATAATTAGCGATTTTAAGTCTTCCTTTGCAGCTGTGACCTTGACCTTTCAATATATGACCTTGAACTATATATCAAAATGATCGACATGACAATACCTGCAATATTCTAATATACATGCCTATACAAAAAGTTGATAGTTTTCAAGATAATTAGCAATTTAAGAATTCTTCTGCAGCTGTGACCTTGACCTTTCAATATATGACCTTGAACCATATTTCAAAATGATCATCATGTCAATACCTACAATATTCTAATATACATGCCTATACAAAAAGTTAATAGTTTTCAAGATAATTAGCAATTTAAGTCTTCTTTTGCAGCTGTGACCTTGACCTTTCAACATATGACCTTGAACCATATATCAAAATGATCATCATGTCAATACCTACAATAGTCGAATATACATGCCTATATAAAAAGTTGATAGTTTTCAAGATAATTAGCAATTTAAGTATTCTTTTGCAGCTGTGACCTTGACTGTTCAATATATGACCTTGAACCATATATTAAAATGATCATCATGTCAATACCTACAATAGTCTAATATTCAAGCCTATACAAGAAGTTGATAGTTTTCAAGATAATTAGCAATTTAAGTCTTCTTTTGCAGCTGTGACCTTGGCCTTTCAACATATGACCTTGAACCATATATCAAAATGATCGTCATGTCAATACCTACAATAGTCGAATATACATGCCTATACAAGAAGTTAATAGTTTTCAAGATAATTAGCAATTTAAGTATTCTTTTGCAGCTGTGACCTTGACTGTTCAATATATGACCTTGAGCCATATATCAAAATGATCGTCATGTCAATACCTACAATAGTCGAATATACATGCCTATACAAAAAGTTAATAGTTTTCAAGATAATTAGCAATTTAAGTATTCTTCTGCTGCTGTGACCTTGACCTTTCAATATATGACCTTGAACCATATATCAAAATGATCGTCATGTCAATACCTACAATAGTCTAATATACATGCCTATACAAAAAGTTTTTAGTTTTCAAGATAATTAGCAATTTAAGTCTTCTTTTGCAGCTGTGACCTTGACCTTTCAACTTATGACCTTGAACCATATAGCAAAATGATTGTCTTGTCAATACCTACAATATTCTAATATACATGCCTATACAAAAAGTTAATATTTTTCAAGATAATCAGCAATTTAAGTCTTCTTCTGCAGCTGTGACCTTGACCTTTCAACATTTGACCTTGAACCATATATCAAAATGATCGT
Organism: Tegillarca granosa; assembly: GCA_029721355.1. Taxonomy (NCBI): domain Eukaryota; kingdom Metazoa; phylum Mollusca; class Bivalvia; order Arcoida; family Arcidae; genus Tegillarca; species Tegillarca granosa. Next base: position 44,508,619 of record CM056596.1, read on the forward strand.
TGTTGCAATACCTACAATATTCTAATATACATGCCTATATAAAAAGTTGATAGTTTTCAAGATATAGTGACAAATATATAATTTTTAGCAATTTCCCCACTCAGTGCCTTACAATTTCCCCATTTTGAGCCCCATGGCTACCATTTGTGCAAATCTGAAAATAGATGACCTAAGTATTTTATAAATGAAATAACTAAGGTATATCTCTTGTAGATTCAGAGGAGAAGATTTTTCACTATTTCCCCCTTATGGGGCCCCAAGGGGACATAACTCCTTCATTTGTGCAAATCTGAAAGGGTTTTACCCAGGCATGATGGTTACCAAGTTTCATTAAATTTGGCCCAGTGGTTTTGGAGGAGAAGATTAAAATGTAAAAAGTTTATGCACGACGGACAGAGATGGATAGCAATAGCTCATCTGAGCTTTCAGCTCAGGTGAGCTAATAAAAGATGAAATAATTTGTCAATTAATTAACAATAAATAGTTTGCAAAGATTTTCCAAGTATTGTATGCAATAAACTGTTTACAATACTGTAGTTAGGAATTCTTAGAAGATTTTGATCCAAAGACATTCATTTAAACCAATCAGTTTGTGCCTTGGATTAAATATTTCTATTTTTTAAGAATGCTACAAATAAAACATCCTAGGTTTAGCTACAGATTGTTTATATACATATGTATGTCTAAAAAAGTAGAAAAAGTACAAAGTTAATCCAAGATCCATGAACTTTAAAGATTACCTAAGGGACTGTTCCACAACTACTGTAGAAGTTAAACAGTGAATTAGAGTGACAAACAAAATTTCTCTATTTTGGATCCACTTCAATGATATTTTGCTTGGTAATGATTGAAATTTTTAAAAGGCAAAAACTAATAGAAACATCATCCACTAACAGGAAGGTATTATTTAAAACTACACCTCCTATTAATCATTTCCCTAGAAATGTATTTAACTAACTGATGGAATAGGAGTGCTGCTGTAGGCAAATAGTTTGACAAAGTGACGAACAATGTAATCACTATTTCCTCTTGCTAATTTTTGAGCAAAGTTATTGAAAGACAAGAGGACAATTGATGTCTCAAATGATTATATATGAATCTACCTTCTTCATTGGTTTCTACTGTAACTGCTCCTGAGTATCCATCACCAGCTCCTGTTATAGCATTAACTAACACACTGTAACTGACATATGGAGATAAACCTTCTATTGTCTGTACAAATGACTCATTTGTTAAGCCTGAGTCTGTGATTGCTACCATTGTTTTTAAATTCATAGAACAACTACTTGTAAGATTTGGTTTCTGTAAAAAAATAAATCAGTATAGCAGAAATAACTATAAGAAATAAAATAGACAATATATTTGTTAAAACTGTCAAAAAATAGTAATAATAATATAACACCAGTTACTCAGAGATTTGAACAGCAGATATAACTAAAAGAAATGAAATGGATGATAAATTTGTAAAAACTGTCAAAAAAAAAAAAAAAAAAAAAAATGATAGTAAGATACCACCAGTTACTCAGAGATTTGTCACATGTTAAATGTTACTGAGATATTTCCACAAAAAAAGTTCTTATTTTCTTTCAAACCAGTACAAATTAGTAAAACATAAAAGATTTTATCTAGAAAGAAATGAAATTTAAAAACAATAATTATCTGATGACATTTTATCCAACAATAATTATGGCAAAATTTACTGACTGATGACAACTAATCAGATTGTAATATGCATTATTGTTGTGCACAGACAGCAAAACCTGCTGCAAACATTTTGCAATCTAAGAGTATCAGTTTTTTCAAGAAACATCTGCTAAATTAAACAATTAAAAATTGTCATTTTAAAATAAGACAAGAGGCCCATGGGCCTTAACACTCACCTAAGGATATGGCCAAAATCATTTGCAAAATACATACAATATTCTAATATACATGCCTATACAAAACGTTAATAGTTTTCAAGATAATTAACAATTTGAGTCTTCTTATGCATGAATCACCTTGACCTTTAAATGTAAAATCTTGAATCTTATATCAGAATGATCGCCATATCAATTCCTCCAATATTCCAATATACATGGCCAAAACAAAAAGTTAATAGTTAACAGTTTTTTTATGCACCAATGACCTTGACCTTTCAACATATGACCTTGAGCCATATATCAAAATGATCGTCATGTCAATACCTACAATATTCTAATATATATGCCTATGCAAAAAGTTAATAGTTTTCAAGATAGTAACAAATATATAGTTTTTAGCAATTTCCCCACTCAGTGCCTTACAATTTCCCCATTTTGAGCCCCATGGCTACCATTTGTGCAAATCTGAAAAAGATGACCTAAGTATGTTAGAATGGAATAACTAAGGTATATCTCTTTTAGATTCAGAGGAGAAGATTTTTAAAGTTTTTTGCTATTTCCCCCATTATGGGGCCCCAAGTGGAAATGACTCCTTCATTGGTGCAAATCTGAAAGGGCTTTACCCTGGCATGATGGTTACCAAGTTTCATTAAATTTGGCCCAGTGGTTTTGGAGGAGAAGATTAAAATGTAAAAGTTTACACACGATGCATGGCGGACAAAGATGGATAGCAATAGCTCATCTGAGCTTTCAACTTGATACGAAAATGTTTTTGTCACAGACTGGAAAATTTGAACTTCATGCAACAGTTAACTTGTTAACTTAAAGCTTCAATTGATATAATGTAGATTTATGAAAGTCCCTTTGGTTCAATTTGTATGGTTAAGCAAACTGAAAAAAACAAATATTGGGAAAAATTTGTAGGATTAAGTTTTGTGAAAATAAAATCCACTGGGGTCCTTGGTAATTTAAAGTTTTCATTGACAATAAATATCATGTTTTTACTAACCAAAAATAGTGAAATTTTATCCCCCATGAATTTTTGTGATTTTTCAATATCTGATAAATCGCAAATGAAGATAGAAGATACATTAGATGCACCTAATTCTATGAAATCCAACATTAAAGTTGCTACATACAAATTTAATGCTCACTCAGACATTCAAAGTATCCTTTACGTCCTTAAATTAATTTTAAAAAGATTTTCCTTTACTGTCAGCTAAACATATTATACACAAACCTTTGAACAATTTGAACACTGATACAATATCTCTTTAGAGCATGTGGTTCCATTTTGAACAATTATCCTGTATCCAATCAAACTACCCTTTGTTGCATTTGGTTTCATCCAACCAACAGTTAAACTTCGACTTTGTACAGTTACAGGTGACAAATTCTGTGGTTTTGAAGGCACTGAAAAAAATGTATCAAGTATGTAGTTTCACATCACATCAGCAATTTTTCAGCTATTTGTGAAAAGACATTTTTTTTTAATCTTGAGGATTAATCTTTACACATGTTCATGAGAAGAGAGTGTGCAAGTGTTTCTGATATGCATTGTACTAGTGCACACTTATGGCAAACTTTACCGTGCTTGTACAATGTATATCCCCCAAAAATGTTGCAAATGAACATAGGAGACTGCACAGTCTATTATATTGTTACAAAGTCAACAAGTGAAATCCTACAACATGGCAAACCCTTGTATTTGACCAAAACAGAAGCCATGACAGTTAGTTTTGAGTTAGATGACTAAAATCCTTAACCAATAGGCCTTCACAGACTCAGTAACCATGGGTGTGAGAAGGCATTGTAATAGGCAAGTGTTTTAAAAAAGAAGTTAAAGGTATTTATTGTAACTCAGGTAGGTTCCTAACTATATTCCAGATCCATCCAAATATATGTATCAAACACATTTAGTGTCATAGGAGATGTGCATCTATTGATATTTCAGTATAATTTCAATCAGATTAAAAAGATTGACTGATTGATTTAATGGGTTTTATGTCCCAGTCAAGAATATATCACTTATATCGAGATGTAACCAGCTATAGGTGAAGCAGCAGAAATTTTTATTTTTGCAGTGCGCTAAGGGCAATGTGCAGGGAGGTTTTTTTAAGTGCAAGGCCTGCTGTGACACAGAGCATAAGGCCTGCTGTGACATATAGCATAAGGCCTGCTGTGACACATAGCATAGGTTTTAAGGTCTTATCTATGGACCCCCGCGATTCTCTTTCCTAAATGCTGAACACTTGGCGAAAGAACAGTCACTATCAATTTTCAAGTCTTGGTCAGACCGGGCAGGGGTTCAAACCCATGATCTCCCACATACAAAGGGAGCACTCTACCAACTGAGCTACCATAGTAGTTCAATCAGACTGAAGTTAAACTGTGTAAAAAAAAATTGTTTATAATGCTATCAAATTCATTGCTTTGCAAAACAAACTGAAATACTGAACTTGCATTTAATTTAGTTGATTATGATTAATTTTCTTTGCATGGAAGACTGGAAGTTAAAGCACTATATGTTTCTAAAAAGTTAAATAATTTTATTCACATTTTATGATTATTCTACTTTTATTCTGCTGTTTAAATCTTTAATTCTGTCATCTTAACCCTTTCTTGTTGCGGAAAAAATGTGAATTTTACATGGTATTTCTGAAGCAGTCTTACAAAAGTAAATAAAAGATGTTTGCAAGAGTCATTGCTTTTATGATTGGTACCATTGTAGATTACTTTTGTCAGAAAAGATTTTAAAATGATTGCTGTTACTAAAAACGGTTAATATATATCTCGTGATCTGGGGGCAAAGATCAACACAAATTATAATTTTAAGGATAATTTTTTTTTTCATAACAAATTTATCAATTCTTTCTATAATTTGAACAAATAGTGTGAAGTGACTCCTGATTCTTGTAGTCTATTTAGTTCCTTAAACAATACAAATACAATTATGAAAATTAGCCATTGTCAAAAGCAACATAAAGGTCAAAGGTCAAAACTAAATGCTCAAAAAGCATTGTAATCAACATTAAATTACCTGTAAACACTAAACAGACCCATTAAACGATTGCAATAACTAAAAATTTCTTATGCTATTGCATACTTACACATTTGTCATGGCATCCAGAAGGTTCAAGGTCAAACGTTTCCGTTGGTGAAATCACACGATTTGAATGAAGTATTGACCGAAAATCTGAATGGTCAATTGTATTGTTATACCAAGAATTGGTTACTGCATGTATTTAGGTTTAGAAAAAGATTTAAACCTTAAAGTAATCTAAATCAAAGGCCAATAATGCTACCTTATGCTTTTTATATTTATAAAATATATTGGTAATAAGTCAAATGAACAGAATTCAATATATCTCACTGTACAAAATTTATGATTTATTTGACAAGTAAGCATTTCATCTGAAAATGCTTAGTTGTTCATAACCATTAACCCCAAAACACATTCTCTCTCTCTCTAAGTATATACTTTTTTTGATTTTTCAAAACATGGTTGCTTTTGTAATTAGTAGTTAAACTCTGTTAACATATATTTTTTCTATGAGTTGAATTCAATTTTCATCAGTCATTCATTTATTTTCACATGAAATATATTAATAACAATACTTTGAAACTTGACAATGCCTTTTCTTGTTCCTTGTATGGAGTTAAAAATTGTTTTATTAAGTCACAGTTTGGACCTATGAACTTATTTACATTAATACAAGAAAATATGGTCAAGGCTTATCAATTTTTTTTTTAAATCTTAATTGTTACTATATCTGCTTTGTGTATAAAGGGACTGTGACTCCAAGGTAAAGGTTCTAAAGTTCATTCATTTAATATATTAAGTTGCTGATATCCGACTGTGGTGTTGGTGGTCACTTTTATCGAAACAGTCAGTTGTTGGACAGTAGAGGAAACCCAAATGTACTAAGAGGAAATACTAAATTTCAACATACCAACTGTTAAACTTTCTCAGAATTGAACCTGTTGTGAGAGTGATTAAAACCTAGGCATCTTCATCATGAAACATAACAAATAAAAATAAAAACTTACATCCAGGTTTGGTTTTACAAGTAGCACTTAAACTAGTAGGTCCATCATATAAATCATTTCTAGTTCTAACCGTAAAAGAATAGTCACTATCTGAAAAATTACCAATAATATAGACAATGACAATTTATAGTTAAGTAAATGACCTGACATTTGTATTTTATTTTTTAAAATTATATTATAATTTGTTTTTTCTTTTGCAATAATTTAGGAATTATGTGAAAAGATTACGATTTGTTTATACTTATTTGATACAGAACCCATCTAGAGATTTTGCACACCAAATACCAGCCCAGTTTTTATTCATAAGTTTTATAAAAAATTTTGCTAAATTTAACTAATTTTGCTATTTATATACTTAAATATGTAGTTTGTTGAAATGGTCCAACAAAATCCAAAAAACTAAAAACTTACATATATTGAATTAAGATAGAGCTACTTCGTTAATACAAATTTTGAATTAAGATACATGTATTTGATGAAAAACTTTTTCAGACATTTTTCTTTCATAAATAATTAGTTATGGCTGTTATCTTTAGATGATACATAGAGTATATATAAAATCATTTAAATCCACTAAGACACCTTTAGCATCAAATTTCATCCTGACAAATTTCTTTCAGAGAAGAAAATTAATGCTTATGAATATTACAATTACACATATGCATCTTCAGCAAGGTAAGCAAAAAAATGTATTTTACCTTCTGTTAACTTATCTATTTCCTGAATTTGAACTGGTTTTGTAGTATTGACTGTTCTTGGGGATCCTGGTCCAAATGTAACATTAATTGAGTAATACATAATATCTCCATTAGGATTTACAGGTGGAGTCCATTCCAAGGTCACATTGGTGTCCATAACTGACATACATCTAAGGTTGGTTGGCGCTTCAGGTACTGAAACAAAGAAGTTTAAACTGTTTAGCTGTATCATGTATATTACATCATTGCTATTGTTCATGATGATGTAGGTATAGAAACGAACAATCTTTGAATAGCTATTAATCAGTGATCATAGAACGATTAATGTCATGCATACAGGAAAATTATATATTTACTGGTATTTGTGTTATATATTTACTACTCCTGAGCGGGTGCCACTGCTGGTGGAGTAAAACTCCCCGAGGGTATCCATAACTCAGTAGGCAGTACTTTGTACTGTCAGAAAATGTACCATTTAGCAAAATTTTCAGCTGCCTTAAATTGTAAAATTTGTTTAAAACTAAGGTTTGTTCCCTCATACAGGGCATTCCTTGGCTGGATTTGGATTAATATAATTTTGGAACTTTGGATTCATTAATTTGCAACTGTTTGGCTTATGTTTTTATTACCAATCTTTTCGGTCTTAGTGTCACAGGTGGGGAGTGAGTTTCTGAGATGTGCACATCTGGCACATCAAAATTCAACTGGTATTTGTGTTATATATTTACTACTCCTTAGCAGGTGCCGCTGCTGGTGGAGTAAAACTCCCCGAGGGTATCCATAACTCAGTAGGCAGTACTTTGTACTGTCAGAAAATGTACCATTTAGCAAAATTTTCAGCTGCCTTAAATTGTAAAATTTGTTTAAAACTAAGGTTTGTTCCCTTATACAGGGCATTCCTTGGCTGGATTTGGATTAATATAATTTTGGAACTTTGGATTCATTAATTTGCAACTGTTTGGCTTATGTTTTTATTATCAAACTTTTCGGTCTTAGTGTCACTGGTGGGGAGTGAGTTTCCGAGATGTGCACATCTGGCACATCAAAATTCAACTGGTATTTGTGTTACCGGTATATATTTTATATAAGGTAATAGTCCTGAAGGGATTGAAAATCCTCTGTTATACTACCAGTTAATTTATAGATTAGACCATGCACTGATGCATGGTTATTATTTATCTGTCAGTTTCTTAAACTTAAATTTCCTTTAAATAAGCACATTAATGATTAATAAGGGTCATTCCATGCCAACTCACTCACTTTTTTCCCAAACCCCCCTCCGATTTTAATTATATCTGGCATGCTGGGAGGTTCCCATGAGAAACTAACACAAGCAAATTTCTGGCTTGGTCCAAGCTTTTTTGGTTGGTCCAGAGCAATTTGAAAATTGCAAGTGTTGTAATAAAACAATTGGGCCCTAGGGATTTGGATTTAACACAAGAAATATCCAACGGAATTAAAAAAAATATGGTGTCACTGGATATCTGAGACCAAAACCTTTCCAATGATATGTAACTTGATGACCATCTATGATGTTGACCTTTTCAAGGTCATGCACGTGACCTTGACCTTCGATTTTTACAAAAGTGTGTGCTCCGATTTTGACGAAACTTTTATGGTAGGAAGAGTGTTGTCCATGAAGCATGTCTATGAAATAGGATTTTGGTCTCTTGAATTTCTACAGAGATATACCAAGAATATTCCAGGGAGGTCAAAAAATGTCAAGTCAGCAATCACATTCACAAGCCATCAAAGTTTTATAAGAAGGAATGCATTTGCTGATAACATGGTCTGCTGCTATATATTCTGGGTTTTTAACAACTTCACCTCATCCAAAAGAAAATAAGACTGTGTTTTAACTAATTAAAATCTGTGTTTTAACTAAAAAAAAACTAATAAAATCAATTTTTACCATAAAAACATGGTAATCATCAAGGTTTGGATTTAAAAAGTGTGTTTTAGATTCCCTAGCATTATCATAATAATCATTTTGTTTTCGAGAATTAAAGAAATCATATGTAGCCATCAATTAGGTACTGTAAACCCTGAAATGTTGGCAGCCTTCTTTTATAGAATTTTTGGCAGTTGTATCTTTTAGCTGAAAAAAATTGTAAAAATTAAGTATAATTTACTCAAGGGATCACAGTTAGGTTAGTTCATAAAATAAACAGCCATTTTCTTTTGTGAAGCAAAATCCTTAAAATAAACAAGGACCATATAGGATCCAAACCTGCATCAACTGGCATTATTATCACAGATAGCTTTTTCTGATACATGTGAATTAGGAAACAGTGTGTCTTTATAATAAGTGTCTTCAAATATTTCAACCAGAAATAGTCAGAAATACTTATACTATTATTTCACAACAAGTGTGAAACATATGTATCAAAAGTAAACAAGAGGCCCAATAGGGCCTGTATCGCTTAAACTGGTGAACAAATTGCATTTCATTTTATAGCACATTGGAAGCTGATTTTTTATAAACTACTCCACTTAGGGACCTTCAACAAAAATTGTTTCATTTGGCACAGTAAATTCAGAGGAAAAGACTTTCAAAGAATCAGCTACTGAAAGCAGTTTATTTGCATATTCCATTAATATACAAGCTAATTATAATTGTGAGAAAAAAACCTGTTACATGTGTTTATAATGGCTATCTTAGATGCCACAAAAAGTTAATTTGTACAATCTTAAAACTAAGTTGCACACCAAACATGATTCTGTTCAGAGATTTTAAAAGAATTAGCTTTAAATACCAGCTTATCTGTGTATATTGCAAATTACAAGCTGATTATAAATGTAAGGGAAAATCCTTTTATATGTTAATTGGCTACCTATCTACTCTATGTATATCAAATTTGAACTAATTTAGTTAACAAGAGGCCCTAGGCCTTAACGCTCACCTGAGGAAATATCCAAAAACTTACAAAGAACTTAAATACAAAAAGTTCACAAAATTCCTCAAGTTTGGAAAATCCTGCAATAATTAATCAGAAATGTCTAGTCACATTTCATTTATAATAGCTCATATGCACCATTTAACTATAGTACAATAGATAATTTCCAAATCATAAACCATATGGTTATGCAGCCATGAATTTGACCTTTGAACATGTGATCTTGAACCTTATACAGTGAAAACTGTGAATACCGAATGTTATCCGGACCGGGATAAAAATCCGGTTTTGACAGGTTTCGGTTAATCCAGGTTTTATATGTAGAGCAACAGAACATGTACATACGAGTTTTCTCCCCTTACTATGCACGCGTCCATACATAATACAAATTTACTTACACCATTCAATGTCGAAAACTGTCAGTAGCGACAGTAAATTGAAACAAAATCAGATTTCTGTCTGTTATTGAAATAACACGGAAATTAATTTTATAGGCTAATATTTTTCTTACCGCAAGTTTTCTGAGTTAAATCAGCATTTAACTGAATCTCGCACACATGTTATCCATTGCACAATAAGTGCATTCGATTGATTAATTTCAACTTTCTAACGTACACGAACCTAAGTTCGACACCTGGGCACCTGTTTGGTTGTTATAAAATCTCTGGAAGAACCATACATACATTAATGCAGTTTAACAGTTAAGACCACCGGAATCACTACGTTTAACAAATTTGATACATTCAAGTTCTTGTAAGACCCTAGGAACATGACGAGTTCAGGTTCATGTACGTTAAGATATTAAGACAATTACTGATTATAAACTCACATTTGTTTACTCAGGAAACACAAAGGATGACGATCTAGAGCCGGTGTCTAGCTCAGTGTTTGTGTATGTGTGCGTACATGATAGAGAGAGTGAGAAAGAGAGAGAGAAAAAATAAAGAAAAAAAAATTACACCTACAACAACACTTCAAATCAAAGATTTTCCGTGTTATTTTTACTTTTATCATATTTTAAGATTTTATTTGCCTTCTGGTTTCTTGTCTTAATATGGGTCTTGTTTAAACTAGACCAAGCGAAGGTAATCTTTGATAATTTTTATAATTTTTTTTTCGTCAATTGAACACCAAGCGTGACCTTCATTTACCTGTACATGATGCCGAGACAGGTGTTTTATTGTCAATCATTTGTTTGTTTATTAATAATGGTGGTGTTTATTAGAGTTATAATC
>CM056596.1:44519460-44541211 GCA_029721355.1 Tegillarca granosa
TGTTGTCTATTGTTCTCCATAGGTTGTTCATTAACATCTTTGTTGTAACCACCAACAAGCACACAAAGTTGAAGAATTGTAGAAAAATTTTCAAACTTTTTACTAAATATTGCTTGAGAAGTTGATTTAAAAAAAAACAGGAGCCCCATATTTAAAAGAGTGATTGCTACATACAACAAAGTTTCAAAGTCAGAAAAAATCCTGAAATATCCATAAATTTAAGTGCTCTTCTATGTATAAAACATGTGAAGTTTCAAGATTTTTGATTGAAAATGTTTGGTGGAACATACTTTCCCTTTATTCTCGACTTAAACCATACTGTAACACGGTTTTACATCCCATGCAAATGTACATGTAAGCCATACACGTCGGAGGAAGTAAAGCAATGTACAGGTATTTATTTATATTTTAACTAAATTCGTTTCCTTGAACATAAGCAAAAGTTTAGATACATTTACAGACTTTAAATTGAAATGTGCTGAAAAAAAACAACAACAAAAAAAAAAAAACACACACACACACACACAACGACGCGCGCAAAGAACTGGATTAAAATTAGATGTTGAGAATTTCCATTGACATTTTTAAAACTCAGTTTTTATTGGATGGTTTTATAAAAACGACAAATTAGCGTCATTGTTTATTATAAAATGCATTCGACCTTTACTTAACGACAGTATGTAAACAGCAGTTGTGAAGGCAACTACAGACGGCCTCCCACCAAAGAAATTTTAAAATAATTTTTTTCTCGTCCTATAATAAAACACCAGACTTTTGATGAGGTTAACCCAAAGATTTTTTAACCTCGGCCTACGGTTTAAGGAAATATAACTTTCAGTTGTGTTGATAAATACTAATATTACCCTCCTTTTATCAAGTCCATAAATTAATCTTAAATTTTTCCATCTCAGTTTTGCAATTAACATTACCATTGTTATTTCATATGTTTTTGTTTTCTTTTAGCGATATTTTTAAAAATATGTTCTGTTATAATTACATTACTTTTGTAATGGATGTTTTTCTTTGATCACAACTTTTAACCAAATTTTGTGTAATTCGCAGGTATAGTATAGTATTTTCAGATGAATATTTTAAGTTAATTGGGTAACTTGATCTTTATGGTTTTATAAAATAAATAAAGGTTATATAATCCAAAACACAAGAATAGTTAATGAAAGTTTAAGTTCTTGAAAACTTGTTAAAAAAAAGGGCTTAAGTCTCTATTTTGTGATGACTGTTATTTCAAATTATGAAATCAATGCAGTAGTACATATACACATACTTCAACAGAATAGTTTTGAAGCTTTTTAACGATCTATTAATTTCGTACAGAGAATGTTTCCTATACTAAAGAACATGCGTTCAGTAAGTTTCTTTATATTAAATATGCAGGCCAAATTAGATCTCAGCTGATTATTTGAAATACACGAAAAGTTTATGAATAAAAGCACGTGATGTGATGTATAAGTGTCATTTACAACCGCATTTTTTTTTAAATATTTCGAACAAAATCTAACAATTTTTACATAGCATCAACGATGAGGTGGAAGATCGGGTTTAATCTTTTTAAACTAATTTTATAGCATAAGTTGCAATATCTTTTTACACCATAGGTTTTTCATTAACATCTTTGGAATTTTCTATAATTCTTAACCTGAGCAGTGTTATCTTGAGTCTCGTCTCACAGGAAATATCGGAAAATCCTCTTACTGATTCATATAAGGAAAGCAAACGCATTGCTAAGTACTGGATAGCAACTATCAAAAATTTTTCACACCAATATTTTTCAGCTGCAAGGACATATCGGACAACTTTCTCGGCTGGCACATCGTTGCCGAATTTAAAACCATTTTTACCGAATCCCGGGGTCAAAATCTCGTCAATATTTTCGGCATCGTCTGATGAATAAAAAGGTTCATCGGTTACATCAGATAGTGAAGATAATAAAGAGATCCTTTCCTCCTGCAACTCTTCAAAATCTTTATCAACATCAGTTCTGTAAATGAAAAAGCTTTCTTCTCCACGCAAAACATTGATCATGAATTCTTCACATTTCTTTTTTAGATCCGTCTGATAAAAGTATGCTAGAGGCAAAATCATCAAAACGTTGTTTGCTGAAATATAAATCACTTGAAGAATAATGTCAATTGCCACATTTAAATAATGCCTTATAACTTTGGGTTATCAGTGTGTTGCATCCCAGATTCTTCCACTCGCCTGTATACAAGATGATCAGGTATGGAATGGAAGAGGAAACTGGCGTCCCAGGAAAAATTCGAGCTTCGGCAATTGAACAAACATCTTCACGTAGTGGGATTCGAACCTAAGCGATGTGAAGTGTTGTAATTCAATGCGTGAGCTTTACACTACTTGGAGACAAAGGCTCTTCGCTATTTAAAATACATATCTACATAAAATAATATTACCATCATCATAAACATCTCAAATAAATCGATGTGCCTTTTTAACTTCTAAAGACGTAAAAGTAACTGCATGAAGTTAACCAATTATTGAAAAAAATACGCATACTATTTTTTTCGGGTTAAATTGGTTGTTTTTGCGACCTGTGCGATTCATTTTCATAAGTTCACTCTTCTTAGCCTAAAATAAAGAAAATCCTAACAGCCTTATAGATCTTTAGTAGATCAAAGTAAGTCTTACATTTTTAGCTCACCTGACCAAAAGGTCATGTGATCTTATGGCATGGCGCGGCGTCTGTATGTGCGTGCGTGTGTGTGTGTGTGCGTCGTTAACACATATTTTCAACTTCTCCTACAAAACTGCTGGGCAGATTTTAATGATACTTGGTCAAAAGCATATATGGGCCGGTGCAATTCAGATTTGTTCATGGCGTTGCCATGGCTACCAAAACTAGGTCAAGGTGACCTAGGGGTCCAAAAATCTTAAAAAATCTTCTTCTCCGAAACCGATGATGGGAGAAAAAATCTGATGTGATATTTGGCTTCTCTAGGGTCTTAAGCCTATAGTTTGTTCATTTCGTGAAATTTGGTCGAAAAATGGGTTACGCGTTTTTGCGTTTCATTTTAAAAATTTCGTAAAATGGCTTCAAATTGTTATAACTTGACTACTTGAACAGATAATGACATGGGGTTTTCAGTTTTGACTTTTTCTTAAAATAACCTTCAAAATGGGGTCAAGGTCAAAGTTCAAGGTCATGACCTAGTTTGTAATTTTGTAGTTTTAGGCTATTTTCTTCAAAAATTTTAAAGATATATAATATCAAAACATTGTGAAAATGTTCAGAATGACAAAATTCAAAAAGATACAAAGTTTCGTAACTATATTATATGTTAATGCATATAGGAGTTGTTGCCCCTGAAATGTGATTTTTTGCTTATAAAAACTAAAATTGTGCATTAGCTTGAAAACTATTAACTTTTTGGATAGGCATATATATTAGAATATTGTAGGTATTGACATGATGATCATTTTGATATATGAATCAAGGTCTTACATTCAAAGGTCAAGGTCATAGGTGCATAAATAGCCTGAAATTGTTAATTATCTTGGAAACTATTTACTTTTTGTATAGACATATATATCAGAATATTGTAGGTAATGACATGACAATCATTTTGATATATGACTCAAGGTCATACGTTCAAAAGTCAAGGTCATAGATGCATAAAAAGACTCAAATTGTTAATTATCTTGAAAACTGTTAACTTTTTGCATAGGCATATATATAAGAATATTGTAGGTATTGACATGACGATCATTTTGATATATGACTCAAGGTCATACATAAAGGTCAAAGTCATAGGTGCATAAATAGCCTGAAATTGTTAATTATTTTGGAAACTTTTAACTTTTTGTATAGACATATATATTAGAATATTGTAGGTATTAACATGATGATCATTTTGATATATGACTCAAGGTCATCTTTCAAAGGTCAAGGTCATAGATGCATTAAAAGACTCAAATTGTTAATTATCTTGAAAACTGTTAACTTTTTTCATAGGCATATATATTAGAATATTGTAGGTATTGACATTATGATCATTTTTGATATATGACTTAAGGTCATACGTTCAAAGGTCAAGGTCATAGGTGCATAAAAAGCCTGAAATTGCTTATTATCTTGGAAACTATTAACTTTTTGTATAGAAGTATATATTAGAATATTGTAGGTATTAACATGACGATCATTTTGATATATGACTCAAGGTCATACGTTCAAAGGTCAAGGTCATAGATGCATAAAAAGACTCAAATTGTTAATTATCGTGGAAACTATTAACTTTTTCTATTGACATATATATCAGAATATTGTAGGTATTGACATGACGATCATTTTGATATATGACTCAAGGTCATACATTCAAAGGTCAAAGTCATAGATGCATAAAAAGACTGAAATTGTTAATTATCTTGGAAACTATTAACTTTTTTGTATAAACATGTACATTAGAATATTGTAGGTATTGACATGACGATCATTTTGATATATGACTCAAGGTCATACGTTCAAAGGGCAAGGTCATAGATGCATAAAAAGCCTGAAATTGTTAATTATTTTGGAAACTATTAACTTTTTGTATAGACATATTTATCAGGATATTGTAGGTATTGACATGACGATCATTTTGATATATGACTCAAGGTCATCTTTCAAAGGTCAAGGTCATAGATGCATAAAAAGACTCAAATTGTTAATTATCTTGAAAATTGTTAACTTTTGTCATAGGCATAAATATTAGAATATTGTAAAGATGGACATGACGATCATTTTGATATATGACTCAAGGTCATATGTTCAAGGGTCAAGGTCATAGGTGCATAAAAAGACTCAAATTGTTAATTATCTTGGAAAGTATTAACTTTTTGTATTGACATATATATCAGAATATTGTAGGTATTGACATGATGATCATTTTGATATATGACTTAAGGTCATACGTTCAAAGGTCAAGGTCATATATGCATAAAAAGACTGAAATTGTTAATTATCTTGAAAACTATTTAAGCTTTTGTATAGGCATGTATATTAGAATATTGTATGTATTTTTGCCAATGATTTTGGCCATATCCTCAGGTGAGCGTTAAGGCCCATGGGCCTCTTGTTTGTGAAAGGTTTAGTTAAGAAAAAATGCGCCGTTTTATATCAAACATAAAAAACTTGATGCAGCTTCAATCAAATAAAAAAGTAATACTCATATTATGATTGGAAAAAGAAGAGTTACATGTATACAACTAATAGTGGTGGCGAGGATTACACGGTATTTTTGGTAAAAATATATCAGCGCGACATACGCATTTCCTACAACAGCGCCTAAAATTGTAATAAACGTTCTCATAATTTGATTGAGAGTGCGGGAGATAACAATAAAAGTAAATACAAACATTAAAGTCCATGTCAAAATAACAACCCCACCCCCACCCCGAAAAAAAACTAATAAAACTAGCAAGTTTAGATATACACGTGGACTTTCATCAAGCCCAGATGCTGCGGAAGGGTAAGTACCTCATGTCTAGCTAGCTACATGACTATGGATATCCTAGTCGTCCTCTTTTAATAATAATGATATTGAATTGATAATGGAGGTTGGCATTGGCAACAATACGGCATCAAACAATTTTGTACACGTAACACCTGTCAATGCCTATAACAGCAACTTACATTCGTTCATACATGTCTGTATTAAAGTATGTGGACAAAATATTCTTAATGACTATATGGTTACCATAGTAGTCCTCTTTCAATCACAATGACATTGAACATGATAATGGAGGTTGGCACTGGCAACAAAACGGCATCAAACAATTTTGTACACGCAACATCTGGCAATGCCTATAATATCAACTAACATTCGTTCATACATGTCTGTATTATAGTATGTGGACAAAATATTCTTAATGACTATATGGTTACCATAGTAGTCCTCTTTCAATCACAATGACATTGAACATGATATTGGAGGTTGGCACTGGCAAAAAACGGCAACAACTGATTACGTACACGTACCATCTGTCAATGCCTATAATATCAACGAAAATTCGTTCATAAATGTCTGTATTATATCATTTTGACAAATTACTCTAAATGACTTATTGAACACCCCAGTAGTCTTCTTTCAATCATAATGATATTGAACATGATAATGAAGGTTGGCAGTGGCAACAATACGACATCTGACAATTTTGTACACGCAACATCTATCAATGCCTATAATATCAACTAAAATTTGTTCCTACATGTCTGTATTATATTATTTGGACAAATAACTATTAATGACATTATGGTTACCCTAGTAGTCCTCTTTCAATCATAATGATATTGAACATGATAATGAAGGTTGGCACTGGCCACAAAACGACATCAAACAATTTTGTACACGCAACATCTGACACGCCTATAACAACAACGAACTTTCGTTCATACATATCTGTATTATATTATTTGGACAAATAACTATTAATGACATTATGGTTGCCCTAGTAGTCCTCTTTCAATCATAATGATATTGAACATGATAATGAAGGTTGGCACTGGCCACAAAACGACATCAAACAATTTTTTACACGTACCATCTGTCAATGCCTATAATATCAACTAACATTCATTCATAAATGTCTGTATTAAAGCATTTGGACAAATTACGCTAAATGACTCATTGGTTACCCTAATAGTCCTCTTTCAATCATAATGACGTTGAACATGATAATCGAGGGTGGCACTGGCAACAAAACGGCATCAAACAATTTTGTACACGCAAACTCTGTCAATGCCTATAACAGCAACGAAAATTCGTTTATACATGTCTGTATTATAGTATGTGGACAAAATATTCTTAATGACTCTATGGGTACCCTAGTAGTCCTCTTTCAATCATAATGATATTGAACATGATAATGAAGGTTGGCACTGGCCACAAAACGACATCAAACAATTTTGTACACGCAACATCTGACACGCCTATAACAACAACGAACTTTCGTTCATACATATCTGTATTATATTATTTGGACAAATAACTATTAATGACATTATGGATACCCTAGTAGTCCTCTTTCAATCATAATGATATTGAACATGATAATGAAGGTTGGCACTGGCCACAAAACGACATCAAACAATTTTTTACACGTACCATCTGTCAATGCCTATAATATCAACTAACATTCTTTCATAAATGTCTGTATTAAAGCATTTGGACAAATTACGCTAAATGACTCATTGGTTACCCTAATAGTCCTCTTTCAATCATAATGATATTGAACATGATAATGAAGGTTGGCACTGGCCGCAAAAATACATCAAACAATTTTGTACACGTAACATCTGTCAATGCCTATAACAGCAACTAACATTCGTCCATACATGTCTGTATTATATGATGTGGACAAAATATTCTTAATGACTTTATGGTTATCCTTGTAGTCCCTTTTTCAATCATTATGATATTGAACACGATTTAAAGGGCCTTTATTAGCTTAGGCTTGGACTGTCCTTGAGTCAACAATTGAAATGTAAGCAGCTTGCTTCGTTGTAGAAAGTCACCGTAGTGGGAACAAGCTCTAATATACGGTATAAACTGTAAAAATTATACACCATACGCAGGAATATTCTGTTATATTACTTTTGTATTTCGGGGAGTTTGATTATGTCTTAAAATAAAGTAGCATGCATAATTTAAAAAAAATGTGGGACCATCATTTACTTAACCTTTACCTTAAGATTTGAAAAAAAAATCATTGTACGCGCACATACATTTATCATTGAATTATGACATTTGCCGCATGGGGAGCAGGATATTCTTACCATTTCTCCTGATCTCATTCCCAGATATCTGGTAATTTACGCTTTATTATACACCAAAAATCTTAACTAGTTGAGTCAACTAGTTTGGCTAGTTGATTTTCAGAAACGATAGTAAAAGTTGTTGCAACTACTTATCCTGGTAAATTTAACTAGTTACGTAGACTCTCTCTCTCTCTCTCTCTCTCTCTCTCTCTCTCTCTCTCTCTCTCTCTCTCTATCTCTCTCTCTCTCCAAGCATTCATTCAACCACCCGATCCATCCATCCATGCAAGATTAGTAATCACACAAATAAGAACAATACTGGCATATTGATGTCAAAGATACATAAAATCCGGTTTTCTTGAATCATTTTCCATCTAAGATCATAGTTACAGGCATTTAATAAGAGTTGTCTTCCATATGAGTGATGGAAAAAAGTTAAAGGAGCGGGATCATTCAAGTCAGGTTGATCAACTATCTTCGACTTATTGTGTGAAACAGGTATGTTATAAAATAAAGATAAAATAGTTTTGTTCTTTTAAAAATCTTCGAACTAAAAATTAAGATCATGGAAGTTTAAATCAATCTGTTGTCAGTAACGCCCAGTCAACGTTCTGAATGTTGACCTTACGCCATCCTTGGACAGTTCTAAAGCCTAAGCTGCAAAGTAATGATTTCTCGTTTAAAATCATTAAAGAGACTGAAAAATCGAGTGCTAAACAGATGTTACGAATAGAATTTAACTGCAATGCATGAAATGATTTCTAGGAAAGTTACAAATAGGCAGTAAACAAACCGGCACACCACAGATATAGGCTATTTCTGTAGTCGTATCCAATATTTGTCCATTATTTTATAAAAGTGGTTTATATCGAAAAAATTTACTATATATTTTGTATAAAATTCTTTTTTAAATTTCTCTAATTTATTTCTGGTTCGATTTTGATATATAACAAAATAATGAAAAGGGTTCTATTCAGAATCACGCCCCTTCATTTTCAAATCTAGAAAGTATCTATATTACTTTTTGTCATTTGTTTATCAATTATGCACAATCTTACCATGGTTTTATAATATTCTTTGCATCCAGCACCTCCATTAAGAAATATTCAACAGCAGCAGACAACCACGTGCGATTGTTTACGTTGTTTCACGCGCTATGAATATCCACGAGGCCAAGTTGAATATTCATTACCGATGAGTGACAAATAAAAAGCGAAACGCATACCGTGGGGAATAATTTATTAATCATTATTATGAAGGCAATAATAAAAATGTAAACCGTACAAATCACACAAAAAAAATTCAAATAAAATTCCCTTTCGAGCAAAATATAACGAAAGTGCCGGTAAATGTTGGTGTCCGGTAATAGTTGTTTTACTCTATACCTTAGTTATTTCATTTATAACATCCTTAGGTCATGGAGTTTCAGATTTGCACAAATGGTAGCCATGGGGCTCAAAATGGGGAAATGGAAAGGTACTGAGTGGGGAAATTGCTAAAAATTATGTATTTGTCACTATATCTTGAAAACTATTAACTTTTTGTATAGGCATGTATATAAGAATATTGTAGGTATGGCAACAACGATCATTTTGATTTATGGTTCAAGGTCATTTGTTGAAAGGTCAAGGTCACAACTGCAAAAAAAGACTAAAATCGCTTATTATCTTGAAAATTATTAACTTTTTGTATAGGCATGTATATTAAAATATTGTAGGTATTGACATGGCAATCATTTTGATATATGGTTCAAGGTCATATGTTGAAAGGTCAAGGTCACAGCTGCAAAAAAGACTAAAAGTGCTAATTATCTTGAAAACTATCAACTTTTTGTATAGGCATGTATATTAGACTATTGTAGGTATTGACAAGGCAATCATTTTGATATATGGTTTAAGGTCATATGTTGAAAGGTCAAGGTCACAGCTTCAGAAGAAGACTTAAATTGCTAATTATCTTGAAAACTATTAACTTTTTGTATAGGCATGTATATTAGAATATTGTAGGGATTGACATTATGATCATTTTGATATATGGTTCAAGGTCATATGTTCAAAGGTCAAGGTCACATTTGCAGAAGATGACTTGAATTGCCAATTATCTTGAAAACTATAAACTTTTTATATAGGCATGTATATTAGAATATTATAAGTATTAACATGGCAATCATTTTGATATATGGTTCAAGGTCATATGTTGAAAGGTCAAGGTCACAGCTGTAAAAGAAGACTTAAATTGCTAATTATCTTGAAAACTATTAAAGCTGCATTAAGTTTTTCAATTTTCTGAATTTTTTTTGATTTTTTAAAAATAGATATCTTCTAACCACGATCTGTGACATTCATTTTCTAAAATTTCATTTCTTTTAACTGTAAATAAACGGAATCCTCTGACCGGTTGGTCAGTGTTTTACGATGGTAATTATAAGCTTGGAGCATGCGCACAGATGTACGGAAAACCCTAGAACCGAAGGTGAAACATGACAGATTGCATTAATTGTTCTTCATTAATATCCAGATGTATTTGAAATGGTATTTTGTATCCCTTACTAAATCACGAATGACAAATTCAACGAAGTTCTGTGTGTAATTTGTCGTATTTCACCGTTTTGAAAGTTGTGTTTAAATGACCTGGATTTTGATGACGTAACCATGTTCTAATATTAAATCCCAAATACTGCATCTCGCTGGGTAAATACTGTATTGTCTGTATTTATTTGAGCTTTTATCGTTGAACCAAAGGTAACATTGTTCATTAGGAACATCATAATTAGATTAGCACCTTTTTAATTTTTTCTTTGAAAAACTTAATGCAGCTTTAACTTTTTGTATAAGCATGTATATAAGAATATTTTAGGTATTAACATGACAATCATTTTGATATATGGTTCAAGGTCATATGTTCAAAGGTCAAGGTCACAGCTGTGAAAGATGACTTAAATTGCTTATTTTCTTGAAAACTATTAACTTTTTGTATAGAATGTATATTAGAATATAGTAGGTATTGCAACAGTGATCATTTTGATATATGGTTCAAGGTCATATGTTGAAAGGTCAAGGTTACAGCTGCAAAAGAAGAATTAATTGCTAATTATCTTGAAAACTATTAATTTTTTTGTAAAGGCAATGTCTATTAGAATATTGTAGGCATTGACATGATGATCATATATGGTTCAAGGTCATATATGTTCAAAGGTCAAGGATATAGTTGCATAAGTATACTAATATTGGTTAATGATTTGGAAATTATTCATTGCACTACAGTTACTTTATGTGTATTATATAAGCTACTTATAAATGAAATGTTAAAGGATATATTTCTGATTAAGTTTTGTGGCAGTTCTTAACTTAAGAAAACTTGTAAAGTTTCTGTACTTAAAATATTGTCTATTGCACTTCGCAAACAGTATTGGTCATATCCTCAGGTGAGCGTTAAGGCCCATGGGCCTCTTGTTTTTGTTGAAATACAAGACAGAAAAAAACTTTGAAAAAATTTAAAGAGAAACTCAGAAATTTGATGATACTCAAGTCAGTATTTTATAATTAATATCATATGTAAAAATAAACCCATATTAATGTTATATGACACCTACCTGCTTAAAGGTCTGGCACCTGTACACAGAGACCAATTTTTATAACAACGCAAGAAATCGACCAATTTCCACTAATGTAACACTTTACAATATATGATCTATGTAAATTCTGAACTTATTTCAGAGGCATTAGGGCTTTAAACTGTGTGCTTACAGATTAAAACTCCTCTAAATGCCAGGATTAAATCCAAATTTGGAAGATCATAGTGAGAGAAAGTTTGATGGTTCTCTTGCCAAAGATTTGTGGTTTTCTTTCCCAGTTTCCTCCAACACCCTAGAGCCTGGATGTAAGTGAAAGAATCTTGACTGGCACGTAATTATCAATGCATCAATTCACACCTCCATCCAAAAAATGAATGCCTGGATGTTAGTAACATACTTTAACTTGGATGCTAAAACACACCGCTATATCTGATCCACAAAGCAATATGGTTGGTCTTTTTTATTCTTGATTCTAGAAATTATAGTGTCATGGTTAAATTAATGTCAGAACTCGCTTTGTCGTACTCTTTGCATGATCATGCTGAACTCTGAAACTAAAACTCTGTCAAATGAACGTGTTCTGCATTAACCAGTGGCTAAGTTACTATGGAAACAGCCCTATATATTTAAACCTTTAACAATGTCTCATCAATGAGTAATGTGATATGTGCATAATTTTTTAGTTTTTTGCATACATTTTTTTTTATTTTGATCTTGCAAATTTACAATAAAATAAAACAGATGCTAAAATTTCTGAGTAGCCTAACATCTCAAAAATGCTTAACCCCATTTTCTTCTGGAGTAAATATCTTATCAAACTCAGAAGTTAAAAATTCTGTTTAGCCATAAATAACTCTTTTATTTAAGTAAGTGTACAAGTTTTCCTTGATGTCAATAAAGGTTTATTGTTGTGACCACATTTTAAATTTTGTATTTTAATTCAGGAAAGAAAGAGTGAACTTGTTAATTATTGAAGAATTTTTATATTATGTGATTGAGAAAACTTTATGATGTTTGAATAATGTTAATGTCTTAATACTTTTCACATGATAGTCACATGACAACTTTTATACATAAAATCACATGGATATTTATATATATTAGGTACAAGTCAAATGGCATTTTTATTAAAATAACTTGTTTTTTTTTTATAAATAAATGCATTTATCCATTATTCGATTGCAAATGTCACATTCCAGATAGCAGCTGTAAACATTTTACACTTCAATATGGAAAACTTTCATTTGATGGTTCAAAATCAAAATATGACCCCAGTTTCACAATTATTCACTCAATTGGGTGTACAGTCAACTCAAATGCAGGATTATTTCAGACATTACACAATTAAAATTGAGTATCTTATGTTATATCTAAATTATTTAGTGTAGTTTTGTTGAACAAAACAAAATATTGTCTCATAAAACGTAAAATTTTTAAAATATTGATGAGAGAAAATGAAATATATATTTGAGTTGAGTGTACACTCAGTTGAGTAATCGATTGCAAAATTGGGGCCAGAAATATAAAAAACTCAGTTATACTGCTATAATTATCAGTAATTATCAGTATCCTTACCTTGTCTATAGGAAACCTATGTGGGTGGGTGCTCTAAAGCATGGTTATAGATCACAGTGCCTCTTACTGCCAAGGTTTGAATCCCAATATAGCAGATTTTAGAGTGAGAAAAATAGTCAGTTTGCTTGCTAAAGTTTTGTGGTTTTCTACAGGTAATGGGTTTGTTTAACTCCAGCTACCTTTATATATAAGTGAGGAAAAAAAATTAAACCACAAAGTTGTGCTTGCATAAAGACATTCTTATTTCTTATTTCTAAGATTTCAAGGTTGATCCACCCGTTGCATTTTGGAAATTTTTTTCCCTTATATAAATATATATATATATATATATATATATATATATATATATATATATATATTTAAGGTTTAAAAAAAATAAAAAATCATTAGAATTTAGAAAATAAGTAAATTTAAGTGAATAATTTTTTTCTTAACACAACTGTCTCATCATAAATCCCATTTGTTAACACAGTATTTTTATTTAAGTTTCATAAATGTAATAATTTTTCAAAACATAGTAATATATCAATAATTTACATTTACCAGATTCTTTCTTGAAATTTTGTTAAAAGCTGTTATATATAATTATTGTAATAATTATGTTATTTGTTAATAATTTTAATATTATTCACATTTATTTATTTATTTATTTATATTTCTTTTGTAAATACTAGTCTGTTTTAGGTCTAAATCACAGTAGTTCAATATTTTTTATTATTTTTTAGCATTTCAGTGTTGTTATTTAATGTTTTACCTATTATTTTATACATGACTGATATAAAGGTAGATGCAGACACCAAAATTTCCCGTAATTTGGTTTTTTGGAACATTTGCACTCAAATCACTGATTATGTGCTTTGTTGAATAAAAACAAAAAACTTTTTGGTTTTGTGTCTTAACTGCATCTCTCTCTCTCTCTCTCTCTCTCTCTCTCTCTCTCTCTCTCTCTCTCTCTCTCTCTCTCTGGCATGTCCAATGTTTTTTATATTAAGGTGTATGCTAAACATGTCATTATTTTTCTCAACCAGTTACTAGTACCACAAAAATCCAGAATTCCTGAAGTATGCAATATTCCTTCTTAGAGAAACTTCACATAAGAAGTTTATATTAAACATCATTGTTTTGCTCATTGTTGTTAATTGTCCAGATTTAAATGCATTTATTTTTTTTTATAAAGAGCCAAATTTCATAGATTTTTAAAACTTGAGGCTGAAGCCCCTAAAATCAATCAAAGATTATGTTGTTTCTTTCATTGTTTCTTGGAAAACTAAGCCAAAAAATTTAATTTATTTTTAAGATTTATAATTGTCAAACAAATTTAAAGCAAAACATGTTTCATAAGTAATAACAAATTAAACAAACTTTTACATATACCTATGTAGATCGGCTAAATATGTATGGTATTGTATGCTGTTGACAAGAGTTGTTTCCCTTGGTGCCGGCATCTACCTTGATTTATACCCAGTCCTTTGTTGTGTAAAACTAACATTATATATGTAGTGTTGATAGTTCAACTGTTTAGGGGTCATGGGCTTGAATTATTTTCTTAGCGTTTTCTTCTTTTTCAAAACATTAAAATGTTCTATAATCTCGCGTTCTAAACATTTAAGAATATGGAAATATTTTGTTTAAAATTTAAAACACAGACATCATCTAGACAAGATGACAAAAAACTCTTGATATAATAAGCCAGCACCTACAGTAAAAGCATATGGAATAGTTCTTTTATCTTTGAAAATGTGGAGGATCTATAAGTTTTACATGGAAAAATTGGTCCATTTCTCTCATGAAGAGCAGATCCTTTTATCCACATTAATAATTCATTCGGGACAAGACACTATCCGTTTCCTTCCCAGATGGTTATTAGACATCACCTCAGTCTTTGAATTTTTACCTGTAAAATAATTTGGATACTTGATTTTAATTATTGTTAAATAATGTTGATATTTTTGTTGTTAAGGAGAATAGAATTATAATGTTGTAACGTTTCGATACGAGTTATTCAATAAACCAATTTTGTTGATAAATTCTTTTATTTCTGTTTTTTTCCCTCTAAATAAATCTAAAATTACAATGTTTGGTACAGAAGGAAGTCGAGTTTAAAAATGTTGCATGAATGGTTTACCAGTCAAGATCAGTTCACTGGTCAAACTTGCTGTAAGTTCTGAATGGTAGACGGGCAGTGACGGGCGCAGTAATTTGTAACTGCGCTCTGTAGTTTGCTTGACTATCAAACTTCCAAAAACATGGGGACAGATGAAACACATTGAAGACGTTGGACCGCGGATTTTGTCGTGACAAAATAGTGTACAATAGCTGGTTTATGTAACATTGATTGAAGGCATTGTACGGCGGCATGTGTCGTAAAAAAGAGTAAAGTAGCGTGATTTATGTAACACCCATTGAAAACATTGGACGGCGGCACGTGTCGTGCGAAATGATGTAAACTAGCATGATTGATGTAACACCGATTGAAGGCATTGGACGGCGGCATATGTCGTGATGGAGTAAAATAGGGTGATTTATGTAACACCGATTGAAAACATTGGGCGGCGGCATGATTTCTAACAAAATAGTGTAAAATAGCGTGATTTATTTAGCTGCAACGAAGATTATTCACACGGGTTGAAATTTAAGTCGAAGTTTATTTTTGTATATACATGTAATGTCAAGTTTTCCCTTTTAATTTGTTAAAATAACTCAAACGGTGAGTTATTTGTTTTAGATACACGACTTTCTGTATACATAGCAATATGAACTCAATTGTTAAAAATTTGATGAAGTGAATAATTGATTAGCTAAAAATCAAAACACCTAAATATCAATCACGTGTTCAAGATGGAGATTGTGATCAATATGTGTCTATTTAATGTGCTTCATACGTTGTTCATTTACACCTTTGTTGTAACCACAAACAAGCACACAAAGTTGCAAATATAATTCATACAAGTCGGAGGAAGTAAAGCAATGTACAGGTATGTATTTATATTTTAACTAAATTCGTTTCCTTGAACATAAACAAAAGTTTAGATACATATACAGACTGTAAATTGGAATGTGCTTCATTTAAAAAAACACTCGCAAACAAATGAGTTGAGGATTTCCAATGACATTTTGGAAACCCAGTTTTTATTGGATGGTTTTATAAAATCGACCAATTAGCGTCATTGTTATATAAGTAAATTCGACCTTTACTTAACGACAGTATGTAAACATCAATTGTGAAAGCAACTACAGACGGCCTCCAACCAAAGAAATTTTTAAAATAATTTTTTTTCTCGTCATTTAATAAAACACCAGACTTTTGATGAGGTTAACACAAGGATTTTTTAACCTCAGCCTACGGCTTCGGGTAATACACATGTAACTTTCAGTTGTGTTGATAAAAGCCTTATTTTATCAAGTTCATAAATTAAACCAGAATTTGTGTCTTAAAGTTTTCCATCTCATTTTTGCAATTAAAATTACCAGTGTTATTTCATATGTTTTTGTTTTGATTATAATTACATTACATTTTGTTATGGGTGTTTTTCTTTGATCACAACTTTAACCAAATTTTGTGTAATTCGCATGTATAGTATTTTCGGATGAATATTTTAAGTTAATTAGGAAACTTGATCTTTATGGTTTTAAAAAATAAATAAAGGTTATATAATCCGTAACACAAGGATAGTTAGTGAAAGTTGAAGTTGTTGAAATATTGTTTACAAAAATGTCTTTAGTCTCTACAAAATGACTTATTTCGTACAAAATCTAACAATTTTTTTCACAGCATCAACGATGAGGTGGAAGATTTAGATACAAGTACGGGTTTAATCTTTTTACACTAATCTTATAGCATATGTTGCAATATCTTGTTACACCAAACTTGTGTTTACATTTTATCAAAGGTCATTTCTTTTGTAATACTAGTACTACATATACCAAAATGACGATTCTAAATCAAAGTCGTTTTCTTTGGAATTTTCTATAATTCTTAACCTGAGCAGTGTTATCTTGAGTCTCGTCTCACAGGATATGTCGGAAAATCCTGTTACTGTTTCATATAAGGAAAGCGAACGCATTGCTATGTACTGGATAGCAACTATCAAAAATTTTTCACAAGTATATTTTTCAGCTGCAAGGACATATCGGACAACTTTCACGGCTGGCACATCGTTGCCGAATTTAAAACCATTTTTACCGAATCCCGGGGTCAAAATCTCGTCAATTTTTTCGGCATCGTTTGATGAATAAAAAGGTTCATCGGTTACATCAGATGGTGAAGATAATAAAGAGATCCTTTCCTCCTGCGACTCTTCAATATCTTTATCAATATCAGTTCTGTAAATAAAGAAGCTTTCTTCTCCACGCAAAACATTGATCATGAATTCTTCACATTTCTTTTTTAGATCCGTCTGATAAAAGTCTGCTAGAGGCAAAATCATCAAAACGTTGTTTGCTGAAATATAAATCACTTGAAAAATAATCTGTCAATTGCCACATTTAAATAATGCCTAAGAACTTTTGGTTATTAGTGTTTTGCATCCCATAATCTTCCACCCGCCTATATATAAGATGATCAGGTATGGAATGGTAGAGGAAATTGGCGTCCCAGGAAAAATTCGAGCTTCGGCAATTGAACAAACATCTTCACGTAGTGGGATTCGAACCTAAGCGATATGAAGTGTTGTAATTCAATGCGTGAGCTTTGCACTACTTGGCGACAAAGGCTCTTCGCTATTTTAAAATACATATCTACATAAAAATAATATTACCATCATCATAAACATCTCAAATAAATCGATGTGCCTTTTTAACTTCTAAAGACGTAAAAGTAACTGCATGAAGTTAACCAATAATTGAAAAAAATACGCATACTATTTTTTCGGGTTAAATTGGTTGTTTTTGCGACCTGTGCGATTCATTTTCCTAAGTTCACTCTTCTTAGCCTATAATAAATGGAAATCCTAACAGCCTTATAGATCTTTAGTAGATCAAAGTAAGTCTTACATTTTTTGTGAAAGGTCTAGTTAAGAAAAAATGCGCCGTTTTATATCAAACATAAAAACTTGATGCAGCTTCAATCAAATACAAAAGTAATACTCATATTATGATTGGAAAAAAGAGTAACATGTATACAACTAATAGTGGTGGCGAGGATTACACGGTATTTTTGGTAAAAATATATCAGCGCGACATACGCATTTCCTACAACAGCGCCTAAAATTGTATTAAACGTTCTCATAATTTGATTGAGAGTGCGGGAGATAACAATAAAAGTAAATACAAACATGGAAGTCCATGTCAAAATAACAACCCCACCCCCACCCCGAAAAAAAACTAATACAACTAGCCAGTTTAGATATACACGTGAACTTTCATCAAGCCCAGATGCTGCGGAAGGGTAAGTACCTCATGTCTAGCTAGCTACACCCGTCACGTGCAGAAAGAAATTTGAGAATAAAAGAAACATAGATCTACGGGAAGTCAAATATATCCAGCATAAGTTTGGATACAATGCCTTCATACAATATTGCGATGACGGCTTTACTTTTAAAGGGCCTTGATTAGCTTAGGCTTGGACTATCCTTGAGTCAACAATTGAATTGTAAGCAGCTAACTGTAAAAAATTATACACCAAACGCAGGAATATTACTGCTAAGAAAGCAGGAATATTACTGCTAAGAAACGGAAAATTTACAATAGAAAATTTGAATTATCACGTTTTTCGTATAGCTTTAGATGTAACCTTTCGCGGGCGCCATAATCGAGGTATAAATTCAAATATGAAGCAGAACATTAGGAATCATTGTAAATACTAGATGGTGTCAGAAACACCCATTAAAGACTGATGAATGTAATAATGTATCTAATACCTGTTACGTGCGAGTTTATAAAAGGGTAGGTGCATTTTAAAAACTCCGCCATAGCTTTGTACGATGTTTCTGGAATATCGATTCTGTCTTGGTTACTTTCCTTGAAGTTGGATTCTAGCATGGCACGGAATACTGGAGAAGCTTTTTTCAGTACTTCACGATTTACGTATAATTCTTTTCCTTCTACAATCAAAACCAAATCACTTTTTGGAAATGCCTCGATTTCTGTTTCTTCATCTTCCTCTTTATCTTTTGATTGATCTTCATCGACGGATATCTCGACGTCCGAGGATTTATTTTCTTCTAAAACATTTTCAAGTAGAAAAAAGAAGAAAACTGGAATTTTAAGAATGCTTGTTGGTCCATTTATGAAATAAGGTGTTGTTGATAAAAAGTTTACGTACATCGTAATTTAGACAATGTTTTGAACAGTGCTGTTGGTAAATAGAATTTGTAAAAAAAAAAACTATCTTAATTATTTGTGTATACACTACACTACGTCCGTTACAGAACGAATGCACTTCTGTAGTGTCATGTGAAAAAAATAAATTTTTAACCTTAGAAAAATGAAAATTTTGCACAAAATAATAATAATAATAGAAATAAAAATAATTGGCAAATACACAATATTATAATTGTTCATGACATAAACACTCATTAGCGTAAACGTTTCAATTTATTTAAGACACTGCAGTTTTTTTCTAATTGTAACATAAGCATTGATCTGTATAGAAATTGCGATTATAGTGCTATAAATTTAATTGCTGTGCAAAACAAACTTATATAAAAACATAATTGTGGGTTATTTAATTTACTTTGCACGGCAATTGAAGTTATTGCACTTATATTTTCATAAAAACTAAAAAAATTTATTCTATTATGAAAAGGTCATGTTTATCGTACCTTCTTTCGAATTTTCTGAAAATGAATGAAAATTAGGTCAGTAAACATACACCCAATCATTCACACCTTTGTAAATACAGTTTTTAAGTTTAAAATTTAATTTTTTGTCATTGAAATGATTGCATGTCATTTTGTATTCCGTTATTTTTATTACTTAGAACAGGGAAATCTTGCGTTGAATAACTCGTTTCCAATCCTTTTGTTAACTTTTTATTACGATATGTTTAAACTAAATTAACAAACATGTTCTCGTAACTAATAAACAAAACTAACCCGTTAAATGTTGCCGTTATTAGCAGACAGTTAATGTCAAGGCAAATACGTTAAAGCATCTGAAAGCTCAACCTTTTATACGATTTTGATAACTTAAAGCTCTTCAGGACTCTTCAGGTGCTTTAATATATTTCGTAAAAGACCTTCACTGTTCTGACAATAAACTGTAGCTAGTGTAATGTGATCCTGTGTGGCTATATCTAGTTTATGCCATAGCAAAGTTCCGGTTTTGGTCTCTGAAGCTACATATTTACTTTTTTATTTTTCAGTTTAAAATGGTAGGCTAGCTTGGGCTTTCAGTCAACAGCGCTATAATAACGCTTAAAAGGAAAAATTTTGTTGGTCAAATTGTTGTGAATTATAAGTAACAACATTTGCAAAACCTGTCTTTAAATTAAATAGATGTTCGTTCAAAGCCACAAATTACATTGAAGGGACTGTCAGGTTTCAATTATAAAGTTCAGCCCAGTTAACCATATCTAGTTATTAAAAAAAACCAAAAACAAAAACAAGAAGAAGAAAAAAAATTATCATTAAGCAGTTACCCATCACGTCTTGTTCTTGTGTCCAATCTCCCTGGAGAAGCATCTGATCTTCCTGAATAAACATGTTTTCTCCCTGATCCAATGTTCTCTCTAAAAGTCTTTCCATATTTAAAATATAACTTAAAATGAAATAGCACTTGGTTTAGTGTTTATTCATAAACAGTAGTTTTGATATATCGATCGTTTTTTTTTTCTTTTTAAAATAATCTTTAGAAGATATTCTAAAAATGAATTTAAATTTAAAGTGTTTTACAATGATATATAACACCTATCAATAAGTTATTCGGTTGTATATAGACGGTAAATTTGTATATTGAAAACCAATTTTAGATCTACACGAAGTAATTTTGCGTTTCCATGTTTTTGTCTTGTATTTTAAGTATGTGTAGATATAAGTTTGCGACTTTTTTTTTCGAATTACTCACTTTTATACCCTTAATGGTGTGATGTTTAATTGTATTACATAGACTATATACATTAACCTTTTTTCGTTCTTGTATCAACACGAATTTAATGTTAGGATCATATCAGTAATTCACTATACAACTAAAGTAAATTAAAAGTAAAACTTGGTTTATTCAGTCGTATGTGACCATTGGCCCTAATAACATTTACTGTGCTTACACGGATTTTTACAAATAACAGATAATAATAATAATAATAATAATAATAATAATACATGTAATGATAATACACAACCAAATCAATAATTTCTGTCGCCCCAGTTTATTCTATTTACCAATTTTAAAGTCAAATATGCGGAAAATATACCTTCATATTTTAGTAGGACAAAGAATTGTTTTAAACAATAAAAGGAAGTCCAAAACATTTTAAATAGGTCCATGTTTGCTTTGTACAATATCTAGTTCACATCTGAATATCTTATAATGTGGCCCTACAGACCAGCCAGTGGTAGAATAATAGTGTAGACTGAACTTCTTATCAGCCTCGCTGTTACCTGGCAGTTCGGCATGAATTGCTACCCATAATTCATGAATAAGTA
This sequence comes from Tegillarca granosa, assembly GCA_029721355.1. Classification (NCBI taxonomy): domain Eukaryota; kingdom Metazoa; phylum Mollusca; class Bivalvia; order Arcoida; family Arcidae; genus Tegillarca; species Tegillarca granosa. The sequence continues at coordinate 44,540,960 of CM056596.1, forward strand.
AACGAAATTATACACCAAAAATGTTACCCGAACCACCCAGCATAGCTCTCTAGGATCCGTCATTGATACAACTAATTCGTTTTCTTTAGAATTAACCAGATCAAGAGTCACGGAAAACTCCTTGAAAACCAGATTTTCGTATTTCGGAGAAGGGGATTTCAGAGAGAAATGGTACCTAGTTAACAATAATTATGGGTGATCATGTGTCTCGCAGGGACCTGGTTGATAGTAAAGGGATTAGTAAAGGGTTAC
>CM056596.1:44541311-44620288 GCA_029721355.1 Tegillarca granosa
AGTAAATTGTTACGTTGTGAAACATTTACGTAACGTGCAGAATAAAACCTATATATAACAATGAAGATTTAAATTTGGCTTTATATTACGGTGATGTCCTGAATAAAAAAAGACAATGTTTTGTAATTAAATGAAAGTTTTTAAAATTGAAACTTAACTGATACTTCGAATGTCACGTATAAAGACCTAAGCCCCGTTTCTGTACAGTAAAAAATTAAAAGAATCTTATATAATAAAGATAACAGTGGTCTATGGCTACTCAATATTTGATCTATCTGAAATTCTGTTAGATTTCTTCCACGTTAAAAGTATTTGAAAGTTAACTCCTTATCTAATTTCCGTAAAATGGCGTGGGAAAATTGTTTCACAATGTATATATTAAGCTTTTCTCGGATATTTTAATTACTATTATAACCGTTGAGTTCAAACAGACAACAAAACATACTATTATCTTTGATTTAGCCGATACTCGCAAATATTTGTAAAGATTATTTTGATTCATCTTGTGCATTACACAAGTTAATTATAATAGTCTCGAGCGAGCGTTTATCAGGATGAATGGTTAATTCTGCCCCCGTATTTGGTTTTGACTTTACTGGAATGATAAAAGATCCCCACGTAAATTTGTGACTCGAATGCTTGACAGAGTTGTTGTCCCCATACATAATTAAACAAGAGCACCGCGGACCGGGACCAATGTACGTCAATATATATAATATAAGCAAGAATAATAACAAGAGGTAAATGCTATTGGAATATCAATGGTTTGTGGTAGTCCAGATAATATATATGAAGAATTAAAAATTATAACAAGAGCTGTCAGAAGACCAGCAAAACGCCTGTCTCAAATGTAGTCAGTAAACTTATAAAAAGTTTAACGAAAAATAGTATGCGGCAAAAATCTTCAACAATGTATGATGACAATATCAATTGGATCATGACATTATTCCTCATTCATGTGCTTTCTACAAGAGGATGAAAACACTTTTGTGTGAGCTTTTAGATGCATTTTAACTCTCCCAGGAACTAGATACAAAGAATCATAGCCCCAATTGTTTGAAAAATTGAAATGCGACACAAAAACCCATTTTATCTGTAAAACATTGTTACTTGCTGTAAATTCAAACCAAAGAGAAAAATTAATGAAAATAAAAAAAGTTCTTGCGATTTCTACATTGTCCCTTTTGCACTCAAAGCGCCATAACTCCTATAAAATTTCACACAGCATCTTCATTTTATAATTTGTACATCTTCATATTATCCCGATCAGGCATGTCAAATTTGAAAACAATCGAAGGAACTGAGGGACTAGTTAAACCCACAATCCGGACGGACGGACAACACTATACCATAATACGTCCCGTCTTTGACGGGCGTATAAAATTTTCAGCATGCCCCCCCCCCCCCAAAACAAAAGTGTGTGGTGTGTGTGTGTGCACTGAAAATTCAAAGTATTAAACTTATAACTTATATATTACATTATGCATGGCGATAATAATATTAATAATTAATATTATTATCATTATTATTATTATTATTATAAAAAAAACATAGTGAATGAAAGAGAAATCATTCCATTTTAATGAAGGTTTAATTCAGCTAGTTTAATGTGAAGCCATACCTACACATAGTTGTAGTTTGCTATTATGAAGCATAAGATATAGTACTACTTTCCAAAACACTCAAATCACCTCATTGATAGTGATCGAATATATATTAGGGCCGGGTACCTCCAGGAAATTTATACCACGGTATACCACTGTTTTTACTATTTACCGCGGTATATGCCACGGTATACCTCAGTTTACTTTTTACCATTTCCTGTACGGCTTTCACTGATAGTCATTAAAATAATGATAAAATTTTCAGGAATTTTTAGATTGGGTGATGTTGAAATGTATACGTTGTCACATTGGTTGTGCCACCCCTGCACGCTTGCTTGACCAATTGCAGTGAATGCACACAGCAACATTTTCTTCAATAACACCGTCTGTAATTCGTTTTATTATTAATCATCAAGTTATCCCAAATTGTTGATTTGGTTTTTCTATATTAAACCAGCGTGTACTCGCCTGTCGATGCCGAATTGTTTCCAGAGATGCTTTGATCGCGATCGATTGAAAATATTTTAACTCCATTAACAAGATACACGAGTTGTTATTACTACAGTAATTAAAACATTGAAAATTAATTTTATTCATTTGCAAAAAACTTAAGTAGATCTAGCGCTTCTTATACAGTTCGCGGTTAAGATCCATACAAACACACCCATAACGTCACTGGTAGTTATTTTTAGATTGAATTTTTTTATAGTTTTGCCGTTTAGAGCGTTTACCACATTATAGTAATGTCATGTGCTGATATTGAATGCATTATTTTAATGGAAATTCAAAATCAGCACATGACAGTAAAAATACATCATTTAAGCATGGAAGTACAGATTATTTCATTAAATACCGGTAATTTCCCGGACGATACCGCGATATGGTACCACGAGATAAAAAAACCCCACAAAACCACGGTCACCACCGTCCACACACACACACACACACACACACACACACACACACACACACACACGTGTTAGAGGTGCGCGATTAGCCATTTAGGAAAATGTCTTAAGTAGTAGGGCTTTTGCTTTGAGAGCTAAAAGTCGAGGGGGTCGAACCTCGGTCGGGTCATACGTCAAATTGACTAGACGCCTTGGAATAGAAGTGTGGCAGACTTGGCTTGCTAGACTGCCAGGTATCTAGTCGAATAAACACCCCACTACTAATTTGGAAACGTCCTAGTTAGAGTCTTAGTTTTGTCCCTGTATTTTTCCCTTTCAGGACCTGTTAATTTTGGGACTAGTCCGACCCTGGGAAGTGTCCCACAAACAGGGGTGTACCAGGGTAAAACCTAGTGGTTTCGATTCAAAGTAGTCCAATTTACAACAGTCAAGGTACCGCACCATTCCACGTTAAACAAGCGAATATTACCTTTACCCGAGCACCAGGGCTTATCTACTTACTCTGCATTTCTTTTAATGTTATCTGCTGCAGTCCCCGCTTTATATTCCTTTTGTCTAACCTTGATAAATGAAAATGTACCGTCCTGGAACGGAAGCACATGATTTGTTTGATGATCAAGCATCATTCTTTTCCTGCCAGACTTTGTAGATGCTTCAGTAGACCCTCTTTAAATAACGTTTTATTACAGTATAAAGAGTTTTCGAGAGAGACCTAGAATCATTATCACTGAATATTTTTCTCCGCACATGGTCATTTCCACAATCAATTCTTTTACAGGTTTTCACATTTAGTAAGGATTTTCCTTATTCCTGCTTTTGACACTGACTGAATCGACAGCAGACGACAAAGACGTCATTCTACATACGTCGCGGATAGGGAAAACCCAAGCTAAAATAGATCCTTGCGACAATATATGGTATGGTGGCTTATTTCTGTCATCGACATAATTTTAGTCGACATAAAATTATCTCAACATGTCAACTTATTATCTTGACAAGTCGGGATAATATCATGAAGAGTTGAAATATCAAAATAAAACGTTGGTATACGTTTATATAACACGACATGCCGCGATAATTGTGTTGACCAGTCGTGATAATTATCTTGATATCGCGACTTTTTTGTAACTTATGGAACACAAGTATCAACGTTTTATTTTGCTATCACATCTTTTCATGATAATAACTTGACTTGTCAAGATATCGAGTCGACATGTCGAGATAATTTTATGTCGACTAAAATTATGTCGATGTCAGAAATAAGCCACCATAATATGGCATAATGTAAATCATAAACGACGATACTGGATACAATTTACATCGGGATGGACTTTATTTTCGTAATGTTCATGAAAATATAGCAAAATGTTAGTAATTTATTTGAACTGCTAAAATGCTAACTTTTTAAAAACATTTTGTGATTTCAATCAGAGGCGACTGCCTTGGTAACAATCAGACCGTAAATTTATTTTTAAATTTGTTTCAGAAACACATAGAAAATAGAAAAGGATTAAAAATGATAGTAAACATATATAAATTGATGTTTTGTCCTTGGTAGTAAAGTCTTGATTATTTCAAAGGTCTTAGCAAATATTAATTTCAGGTCTTGCTATAATCCCCCATTTAACGCCATTATTCTTTTTTCCCGGGGGGTTGGGTGTGGGGGGGTGTTCCTCTAGATTTTAAGCGTCCCTATTTATGCCTAGGTTATAACTAGTTGCTATATACGCCCCTGAAGCTAGATAATGCATTAATTTAGGACAGTAAAATTAAAAAAAATTATTTTAGATTGCATCTGTTAATTATTATGCTAATTATTTTATTTTTGCTCTGTTTCTTGACAGGTTATGAATTTTTTTGTTGTATCCGTAACGTCGCATCAACAATTTTTTCAGTTATTGGCGACGCGAGCATTGTTATTAATCTCTGGATTAATCCAAGAATATGCAATTTATATTATGGCCTTCTGTATATTAGTGCGCTCTAATGATAACTTTTGGTAAAGTGCGTGCTCATCCAATTACATGTAGTATGTTGCAGACAAACACAAAATTCCCCAATCCTATTTTTCTAGTGCCAGCTAAACCAGTCCATACTCTATCCTCCTAATGCCGAGCATAAGGCAAGGTAGCAACATCTCAAATTTTAAAGTTTTATGTGTAATACGGACGGGGTATGAATCCACGACCTCCCACTCTACCATTGAACCACCGAGGCACTATTAAATTATGGACTCTAAGTAAGAGTTATCTTTCTTATTTTTTACATAGCTATAACTTTTAATGATCACTTTAAAGACCCCTAGGAGTTCTATAACCTTTGCTAATGTTCTTGTGTCTTATTTAAATTATAAATTTTTGATATATGATAATTGAATAGATATTGCTCAGATTCAAATTCGTCACTGTTGTATGATTTCAACCCTGTTATAATTTTATTACCGATATTTTAATATCGTAGAAATCAATAAAAAACCAAAACTCACTCTGAAACGTCTGGTTTAAAATCCTACTGAAATTTTTAAGGAATATTTATGAATAATAAGTGTATATTAAGTTTTATCGTATGTGAAAAATACAAAAAATACGAAATTCGGGCGCGGAAGTGCGGGCGACATTTTTTGTGTGAGCCAAACTTTTATACTAAGCCCATATCCTAATTAAACTTTGATGATAAAACAATGAAAGCAGTTGAGTATATTAGCTTAAAATCATGCACATGTAGACGAAATAGGAATCAAGGCGCGGTACGACATATCGATTCTGCAATGCCACACGATGTTAAAATCGGGACTGTCATTTGCAAAGCGTAACTAATCATTAATGCCAAAAATAACTTTCATGACTGTCATCACAATATTGGTGATCCGTATGAAGTCCATTACCAAACATTTTCTGTATATGTTTGATGTCCTATAGTTCCATGTTTCTTTTTCTCAAAGTTGTTAGCTAGCTAGACAGAATTGTGCTTACCCTTCCGGAGCACTCAGTCTCATTACCCTGGTGGAAGATTACGTGTTAAATCAAATAAGATAATTTTCACTGGTGAGATGAGCTATTGCTATCCATCTTCGTGCTTCGTTCGCTCCTCAAAAATCACAGTGCCAAATTTAATGAAACATGGTTACCATCATGCCTTGGTGAAGGCCTTTCAGTTTGGCACCAATGTATAATATTCTAGGTCTAATTAGTTTTAGATTTGCACAAATGGTAACCAAAGGGCTCAAAATGGGGAAATGGCAAGCACTTAATAGGGTAATTGCTAAAATATATTTGTCAAAATATCTTAAAACCATGAACTTTTTGTATAGACATGTGTATTAGAATATTGTAAGTATTAATACAGCGATATTTTTGATAAATGGCTCAAGTTCATAAGAACAAAGGTCAAGGTCACAGCTGCAAAGAAGACAAATTGTTAATTATCTTCAAAAATTTTAACTTTTTGTATAGATATGTATAAAAGGATATTGTAGGTAATGATATGTCGAAGATTTTAATGTATGTTTCAGGATCAAAGGTTTTAAAGTGTACGTCTTTAATAAATGCATAAAATGACTAAAATTGTGAATTATCTTGAAAACAATTAACCCTTTGGATAGGCATGTATATTAGAATATTTTAGGTATTGCCATGACAATCAATTTGATATATGGTTCAAGGTTATATGTTTAATGGTCAAAGTCATAGCAGCATAAGAAGAATTAAATTGATAATTATCTTCAAAACAATCAACTTTGTGTATAGGCATGTATATTAGAATATTGTAGGCATTGATATGACAATGATTTTTATATATAATTCAAAGTCATGCGTTCAAAGTTCAAGGTCATAATTGCAGAAGAAGACTTATATTGCTGAAAGGATTTTTATTTCTGGATCAACGTCATAGAATCGGTCAAGGACATGCATATGTAAGAAGATTTAAACTGATAAATATCTTGAAAACTATTAACTTTTCATAGGCATGTATATTAGAATATATTGTACTTATTGATATGACGATCATTTTGAGATATTGTTTAAGTTTTTACTTTAAAAGATTAAGGCCATATCCGCATTAGAATAAAAAAATGGTAAATGATTTGGAAATCATTCATTGCACTACAAATACAGCATACATGTTAAGTACTTATAAATGAAATGTGATTAGATTTTTCTGATTTAGTATTGTGGCAGTTCTTAATTTGAGAAAACTGAATGTTTCTGTACTTTATATATTGCAATTTCTTGCATTTTCTAAATTTCAAAAGTGAATGTAAACATTTAAAGGAAAAGTATAAAATATAATAATAATAATGATAATAATAATAATAACGAGAGACCAATGAGCCTGAACGCTCACCTGAGTATGTTTCCAAAATAATTTGCAAAGTGCAATAGACAATATACTTATTATTTAAACTTTCTTAAGCTTAGAACTGCCGCAATACGTAATCAAAAAATCTAGTCCCATTTCATTTATAAATAGCTAATATGCAATTAGTATATCCAAAATAATTTGCACAATACTGATTGTTCATCTACATGTGTTCTATTTCGTATAGTTTTCTGGCATTTCTTGACAACGACAATAGTTCCCTTGACAGCATGGTACTATTGTTTTTTTTTCAGGCATACTATACCCCGGTGTGTGCCGCCACTGAATTGTTAACAACATGACATCTCGTTTTGCAGATATGATACAGTAAGGTTTGATAAATCATACTTTTGTTTTTTATATCAAACAGAATTGAAAACAAACTATTAAACATACCTTTATATAAAAATATCTATTTTTAGTTATGTTATTGAAAGTAAAATATACCTGATTTTATGCCTATTGTAACTTCAATATAATTAACATGCATTAAATTATTAAATCATATATAGGTTTTAAACAACAACTATTTTCAATTAATCAAAATATATTGTAACATTAAAAATTGTCCCAAGACAATAAGAAATATAAATAATCACATAAAAATTCAATGTACTAAATAATACACATAAAGTTCAACTGATTACGCAATATAAAATATTTTATAAAGCATACGCAACCTATAAATGTTTATTATAAAGATTTTCAGTTATACGTCACATTTATATTGTAATAACTGTTATACAAGGGAATATCTATGTTATACAAAATCAACAAAGCTCCAGATCTTTATAATGTTTATTGTATTAGGGTACAAAAAAGTCTTTAGTAGCTTCAATTGATTCACAAATCTGTGCTCAAATATCCGTAAAACATCATTTATATTCATAGAAGTTTCTTTAATTTTTTGAGTTGTACAGACGTTTTCTTTATTGTAATATCAAGTTCACATTTCTACAAATATAAAAAATGCAACTGATATGGGATCAAATTCTATTCTTTAAATTATGAATTTAAATTACTTCAGTGGTGAATTTTTTTCTTTCCTACTATATGAAGCTAATTCTCGCAATTAATCAAGCACCCGAAACTATTTACATTTTATCAAATGTGTAACAAAAAATCTTTCTTTATTATAACAACAATTAGAAGTCTTTTAGCATTGAAAGGGAAACAGTAATTCTAAATATGAATGAGTTTAAAATTAAACAATCAATCTTTTCCATATCAGGTATATCACTATTTGCAAAATTAAATGACTTGTAAAAGATTTAAAACTGTAGGTTCGTCATGCAAACTACATCTTCCTAAAATATTTGCACTAACATATTTCGGTCAGGTTTCGCAAATTTAAAGATGATTAAAAACCAATTTTGTTTGCACCAGATGCCACCTCAATTTGGTTTTGAACTAAGCGTTGATGGACGCCGTGGCAAAGCAAATATATCCAGTATAAGTTTGGAAACAGCGACTTCATATTTACACACAATATTGTGATGAAGCCCATAAAACGTTTTAACTATTGTTATTTGACTGATTTGACTTGAGATTTGTTAAGCCCATTTAAAAATACTTTCTATATCATACCACAGTCAGTAAAAATTATTAATACTGAACCAGAAAAGCTTAAATCGAACTTAATTTAGTTCCCAGCACCAGAGGCATATTCCGTATTGACATTTTCTGAATATTTGCCTCAGGTGCCATAATGATGATTAGAATTTTTAAACAGCAATTAAAAATTAAGGGGTAGGGGAGATAATTCTTCCCATATCTCGAGAACAAGAATCCAAGCATATGCTTTTTTAAATTCATTTTGAAGAATCATAAACTGTCGCTATTCTTGTTCAAATTACACCTGAGTACCGTGTGTGCATCCAGTGCTGGCCGGTAGGATCAGAGGTAAACCATATGTCTATTTTTCTTTTTTATTTGCAAAAAAGCAATTTAATTTATTGAAGAGTATATTCAGAATTCATGTAAATGTTTTATAAAAGACCCCAAAACTCTTAAAATTCTCAAATCCTGTGTATTAGACCCCAAAAAATTAGCGGAAAAATGTGTAGCATTGGCAGTTTATTTGCTAAACTAAACGATAAATTTAAAAAATAAATACGATCTTAAATGATTACATGAATGAAACAAAAATGGTATTACATTTGTAGAATTGACGGGAAAATTTGTATTTTTATAAAAATTTTTACTGTTCAGTTATTTTGTCTTGTTAAATAGAGTTACTTCCCTTGGTGTCGGCACCTACCTTAAAATTTCAGATGTAATTGAGTTTCTTTTTCATTGATTTATAACAAAAAAGTCCAAAATTTTCAACCTTTTTTGGTAAATTGCTAATTACTCGGTGAAAAACATCAGTAGCATCAATAACATAGTTTATGCTCATACCGTACCGTGAACATGAATGTATTCGTATGTATCCCCGGTTGTCTGGTCAAGAGAAGAGCTTTGTTTAGTCCTGTTGTTGCTTATAATGTTTAGAAAGCAGTCGTGTATGAAAATATATTGGCTCTGTAAAACAAAGTAATACTATAAAATTATATTATTTAAACTGCAAAATACTACGTGAAACTATTTTCTTATTTTTGTTAACAAAAAAAAACTTATTGTAATAAAATTTCTTTCTTTAATAGAAAAAAAAAAAAAAAAAAAAAAACGATCTTACTTGTCACATCTTTCCGTAACACTTATACCACACTATGTTGAAAACATAAAACTAAAGGGAAAAATAAAACAAACCTCAGTTTCTATGAGATTCATTCTGCTTTCTCTCATTGTCAGTACTAGATCAAAGATATCTACAGCGTTATCATGGATACAGTCCATAAGCTGATAAAGGGCAATAAAAACACCTGATCTGCCTGTTCCGAGACTTGGAAAAATAAAAAAACAATCATTTTAGTTTTATAAGAAAAATGATAATTTTTAATGCAAATTTAATTTTAGTATTATTTTGCTTGATAAACAATGTCTAAAAGAACCATTAACATATATTTCTATTTAAAAACCGACTTGAATTTGGGTAGTGACTATTCTTTCGCCAAACATTTGGCATAAAGAGATGAAAATCACGATTCTATTCGGATGGGAACTTAAAACAAACGAGATCCCGTTTAGACTTTGGACCAGAAAGAACGTTGCTGTATATTGCAATCTGCGCACCGCATAGGCAAAATTCCTGCACTTTCACTTATAGCTGGCGAAGTCTCGATATCAGGGAAATATTCTTGACTGGGACGTTAAACACCATTACTCAACTCAAATTAAAAACAATTGCCAAAATATGCACATATGACACATCAAAATAAAAGAGGTATGTTTGTTAAATATTTACATCACTTATTAATTAAAAGTTAAAAATAATAAAAATTTCAAAATGTTCGTTTTCGTTTTTTTAAAAAAAGAAAATCAATACATGGTTTTTTAACATCGATAATTATTAACATACCTACAATGAACCACAATAGGTCCCAATTGATCCATCGAGCTAATGTTTGATTTTACGGCTCCTGTGAATTGAAAAAAATCTGTCTGCATGGTATGGTCGTATAAGTCATTCATACCCAAACTTCTAAAATGTTTGATCATTCTGGATTTTTTTCCCTAAATAAATATAATTTTTACTGAAATAAAATAACGTCTGATCATATATCCTATTTATATTAAATTATTTTAAGGCATTGTGTCTATTTTTAATCATAACACGTACATAGAAAGACATTTCAAACAACTTCAAGAATAAAATATCCTAAACATCGGGTCAAATTCTTGAAACGTCACATGTATATTTTTGAAACTGCAAAAAAAAATATGTACCTTAATTTCTTTACTTTGCAAAAGCTTATGTTACATGAACATAAAACAATAAATAGGGGAAAATAATTTTTTAATATGTATCGCTTTTAGGTATTTTTATTTATGCCATTTTCATATACGCCTTGATAAAGGTGAGACCTTTTTTCTACTATTAAGATACAAAACTTAAACTCCACTTTGTTTTTGCGCTAATACGAGCTAGTAAGTGCAGCTAAAACAGAAGAAGGTATATCGAACAAGAAAATTCAATCAAAAATATAGTAAAGTATTTCGTTTTATTTAAGATTTTCCACTACTCCACATAAAATATTGTGTCTTGTGGCATATTTCATCATGAATAAATGTTTAAAAAAACTACAAAAGCTTAAGATTGGTCAGGAAATTCCCAGTTTTTCAGCATGAAGGGGAGAGAGCGACATGTAATATTTCTAGTATACTTTGTGTGCAACACGTATTTAATGTTGATATTTATATCACGTGCGTGCATTAAACAAAACCAAGAGTTTTTATTGTTTAAGTTTGGCTGGTAAAGATTAATAAATATTTTCGTAATTGAACCACCATTTAGCCAGAGAGCAAAGAGGCTTGACATTTGCTGCGAAAACAATTTTACATTTTTGATATTAGTTATCTCTCTCTCTCTCTCTCTCTCTCTCTCTCTCTCATTTATTTTACCAATTTTTGCATGACCATGCCACTCTTTTTTTCTTTTTTTAATATAAAAATAAATAATCTACTAATGTAGCGTTTTGAAGTTTGTAAGACAGGTGGGTTTATAATACTATTTATGATTTATCTAGTGAATTGGACTAATCTTCAATTTCTTTTAAAAAAAAACTAGAGCACTTGACTACAAAACAGTAGTCAATTGTTTCTAGCTAATGAAACCTTAACTAGCATTTTCACTACAATTAACATTATATTAAAGTATACCTTTTTAAGTTTGATGCTTGAAACTTCAGTCATTTGTATAGAAAATTTTGCCATCGTTTCAACGTTTACTGAACCGTATTGTTTTGTTGATTGAGGTTCCGACGGGAAATATTTTTCATAACTGATCTGAAATGAACATGACATATATGATATTTTAAACAAAAAATAAGCAATTGCAAAATATTTCATGTACATCACAATATACACACAAGAAAAAAAAGCAAAATAAGAGAGTAAACTATTCCGTTCATTCTAAAGTTTGATTTTGCACGTGGCGGATGTAGCTAGCTAGACAGGTGGCGCTTACTGTTCTCGAGAATCCGGTCTCAATTTCACAATTTCACGTGTATATCTTAATTGGTGAATTTTCAAAGTTTTTACTTTGATTTTTTGGACATTTAACGAAATTGTATGTTTGTGTTTTGTGCAAATATTTTTACAACATTTTATAATAATCCTGACGGATACTGAAGCAAAAAAAATGGTTGCACATTAAAAATATTATTGGGACAACTTTGACCATTTCACTTATTTTACCACCAAAGGTCCATATATACGTTCATTGTTTCAATAAAAATAGTAAAATAAATGTATGCGGAAATAAATCATTAAAACAATCAATGACATGTCCTATTCAACTAAAGAAACCAAAAAGAAAAAATAGGAAAAAATAGATATAATAAAAAGTAGGAAGATCATAGCAGATTTGAAAATGTTAACTAAAGCCTCCTATAGCTTATTGTGTAACCTATATTCGGTTTTATTTTGTTAATCACTATCAAAGCTTTCATATATTATTTTATTTACTACAACTCAATATTGAAATTAGAGCCTCGGTGGCCGAGTGGTAAGCGCGGGCATGCAGATCAAAGTGCCTCTGACCGCCTGGGTTCGAATCCCACTCGCGACAGATCGTAGTGTTAGAAAGTTAGTCAGTTCGCTTGCCGAAGGTCGGTGGTTTTCTTCGGGCACTCCGATTTCCTCCACCATCCCAGAACTGACCGCCTCAAAATAAGTGAAAGAATCTTGACTGGGGCGTAAAACACCATTACTCCTCCTCCTCATTTTTAAAATTCATCATATTTTTTTTTCACTTGAAGTCTTGGTCGTTGAGTGGCCTAAAGTAAGCACTTACGAATTTCAGCGCCTCTCATCGCCTGGATTCGAATCCCACTCGGGACAAATCCTAGTCAGAGAAAGTTTGTCATTTCGCTTGCCGAAGGTTGATGGACTATTCCGGTCATTCCGGTTTTTTCTCCACCATCCCATAAGTGACAACCTCAAAAAAGTGAAAGAATCTTGACTGGGGCATAACTCCACTGCACTCTTTTAACCTAACATTGATTATATTTGTTTTTGGTTCCATTTAAATGAAATAATTTTTTCGACAAGTTGCAATTAATTTTGAACCACTCATGATGATTCAATGTTAACGAATATTTTGATCTACAACTCGGAAGACAAACAAATTAATATCATAATTTATTGATTGACGTTTTTAATTTTAATTTAATAATATCAAACAAAACGAAAGCAAAAAATAATAATAAAATAAAATATATTAACGTAGTTTTACCTTACAGTCGTCATTCTGTGGTGTTAACATTACTACAACAGATACATTTTGTTCCCATATCATTGTCCAAAAATCTTCTATAGTGTTGCTTAATGGATGTTGTGTAACAATAAAATCTTGTCCCGATTTGTTGTTAAAGTTCTACCGATATAACAAAATCAGAATTTAGTTAGACTAAACTCGTACCGAATATACAACAGAAATGCAAGTTGATACACAATAGAATCAAGAACTATAACAGCTTTATTATTTATTCATTCATTCTTTCACTCATTTATGTATTTATTAGTTTGTATATATTTGATATAAGTTAAACTACTGCTAGTGTTGCTATCCCTAAAACGAGTTCTTAGCAAAAGTTGTTGATATAAAATTTAACTTAAAATATATAGTAGTTTCGAACCATTCTTTTTTACCCAAGACCTTACACGAATCAGTCGATTATGTGAATTAAAATACCATTAAAGTAAGGTAAAGGGGCAAGCAAGTTTCTTTAGTCTATCAGTTAAATAAAAAATATAAATGAATTTGGGACGTCTCACTTAAGTCAATCCGGCTGACATCTGACCGAAATAGGTCAAATTCTTAAAGTCAAAAACCTTTGTTTTCTCATGTTAAGTTTATAGCGGATAATTTTAAAAATAAAAGAAAATACTATTTATGAGATTTAGTGGATGATTCCTAATGGCGTAATAAATGGTGTTTATGGATAAAAGACGTAAATGGATTGGTTATAATTGAAACAGCAGATAATATATCTTTAAAATATAATGTACAGTTTAATTCTAAATAATCACTAAAAACTGTACAGTAGAATTTAAAAAATAAAAAAAATGTTTTGACGATTACATCAAGCGACAAATATAATGACAAAACATGCCTTAACATTCAAATAGAACAAAGTCATACGCATACTTAGCATTTGAGCGTACCTGTAAATAACTTGCGTTGATATAATTGTTTCTTTCCTCTGTAAACTTGACACGAGATCTGTCAACTAAACAACAATAAAAGTAGGTTAATTATATAAACAAATAAAAAATCGAGTCGAATTGTACAAGAAAATTGTTTGAACGTGCTTTTATAGTCTTAATAAATCATTTTATATAGAAAGACATATTACTAAGCACTATCTAATATTTGACAACTTACAAGGTAATACATTTTCGTGTCTGTTCCTTCGTCTGTTACTTTGAAGATTTGCTGTTTGGCACTGATCTTTTGGACTAAGAATTTCCAGATCCTGAAACGTTCAATAATGTTAATGGAATAAACTATAGGATTTTGTTTCAAGCATAATAGTATTATTTTTATCAAATATCAAGAAAAATATGGAAATTTGCAGCTTACATTAGAAGAGTAAAAAGCATAATTAACTTTGACTCCAAATATTTTAATGCCAAAAATAGACAGAAGTTTGTTTATTTCGTATCATTTTTTAAAATCACAGTTGCCAAATTTAGATTCTAACTTGCTCTTTGAATTATTCTAGATTTTAACACACAAAAACGTAGCATAATAAAATAGCTCCGGTAAAATATCCATGTACATTTGTATCGATATATTTGCAGCAGTGAAAGAAACTACATTTAATAAATTGAGTTTTATTTCATACACACTTAACGTTCAACTCTGAAATTCACAAACTAAAAAATCACGCTTTTAAAAATTTTAATAAAACTTTAGTACATTTATTAATAGTATAAAAAATCAAGCGAATGTATTAAACAGATTGCTTTTTTGAATCAATAATAGGTTATCCTTATTGTTTGATAATTAAAGACTCAAAATCATTACCTGAAATTCTTTAGCAAATTTGAGATCGCTGTCTTTATGCATTTCCATCATTTTTTGGTAAATATCTGTTAAGTTCAATGGTCTGTAAAATATCAAGAAGCTAATTAAAAACATAAACAGTTGATTAAAACGCACCTAAGAAGTGCTTTAACATAATTGAAATGAGGGAATGATATTTGTGAATTAAAATAAAACTCGAGCTCGTCACCAATATTCAGTTTAATTAAGTTTTGAAATATCTAGTATTCTTGTTTTATTTCACTCCAAGTAAATAGACATGTTAAGCATTACAATATAAGCAAAGTATTTATTTTTTGCCTTCGAGCTTGCGTTTTTAATTTCATGTACGATAGATATCTCATTATAAGTAATCTGGTTATAGTTTCTGTTAAATATGAAAATTAAAAAAATTCACTGAGACGAATTAAAAAAAAAGAGTACATGAAATTGAGAATAAAAATAAAATTTAGATAATAGATGGAATCTGTCATTATTGAATCTTGTCAAGTTCAAATATGAACCATGAAAATACTCTAACGGTCTAATACGAATAGATATTTTTTGTGTTTAATGAGCAGCTTTATCACAAAAAACCACGAGACAAGACAAAAACCTTTTTTTCTTACCTGTATCTATTAATTTTATTCTGTGCACATAGGGACGTGTAGGTTTTATCTTCACCATTTACACTCCTGAAAAGAAAAACATTTATAAACGTTATACACATGGAATGAATTTCAATGATTGTTGCATTCTTAGTTGGCATGGTTTTAAAAACAGCATGTTTCAAAGCATGTAGTAACTTTTAGCAAAAAAAATCGCATAAGGTTTAGTGTTTATACGAAGTTTATTAAAATTTTTATATTTTATAATGATAAACATTTTTCTTCATATAAATGAATCTTGTTCTGAAAGAAGTTTATGGGTTTTTGCTGGCTAGATATCAGAAGATGAATAAGAGAGTTAGACAATTTTGTTTCTGGAATCTGTTAACACGGTAATTTTATGTTGGTTTTTGTGCCAGTACAATATACATTATTTACTATTTTAATACAAATTCTTATGAATATCTCTGACATATTGCTCCAACATTAAAACATATATTCAATTGAAAGTCTATTTTGTTATTAAATACTTAACACCATCTGTTAAATACAATTGTCTACATGACCCTATTTGTCAAGGCTGAAACTAGCGCCTATTATTATTTTCAACAAGTTCTTTTGTTTCAGTTGCTTATTTTCTTTTACTTAAACACTTTAAAAGCTGAAAAGTTGTAAACATTTAACACTATGATTTTAAGAAAAAAATATTAATAATATCAGAAGCATTTATCTATAAACATTTTTTTAAACAAAATAACATTTTTATGTCACTTAGAAAGATTCCACTATCTGCTTTAACAATAACAGATACAAATAAGTTTTAAGAATTAAAATATATTGAATGAATAGAGGCAGCATTTGATTCAAATTGATAGTACAAAATACAAATCTATCTGAATACAAACCCTTGATTCATATAAGGACTCATTTGTAAATCATCGTAGGTAGCATCTTTACCAGTTTTATAACTTCAATGAAAAAGGACATTTTAATTATTTGCAAAATCTACAGACAAATTTACATGTAGTCATTAATATTTCAATCTCGTAGCTGATAACAAATATCGAATTTTGAAACTTAACATTTAAGAAACACTTCATAAACATTAAATTTTGTATTAATGAACGCTGAAAAGTTCTTATGGCTTGTATTAGATTTAAACTTACAATGTTTTAGGTTTAAATTTTAACAAAGACAGTCATTAAAACATTAACTAAATTTTCTTTTACATATTTATTAGCTTTTTCAATTATTTTTGTGGCTTATAATATTTTTATCCAAAATGATATTCTCTCAAATAATTTTTTCTACTATATTGTTTTTAAATTTTTAAGCATTAATAATTTCAAGGGTCGTTGCGATCCTGAGAATGTGTTTCTTTGCTACTAAGCTTTTATGATTTCCATCAGGTGCGTTTCATGGACTAGTAATTAGGTCGAAATGTCGAAATATATCTGAATTTAAACAATGCCATTTGCATTTCTAACTAATATGTATTTATCTCATAAAAATACTGTATTACTCAGTTTAGCACATATGTAAAAAGTAAAACAAATTTCACTTCAGGCATAATTGAATAAAAATAATACTTGTTTTTTCTTCTCTTGATTATAATAATTATAACAATGACAACAGGTATTATAACAGCTACAGCAACTAATGGCCCTGCTACAGCTCCAATCAATCCTGATGTTTTTTCTAACGATCAAAAAGTAAAAAATTCTTTGGTTTTATTACTTTGACAATACATATGACTACATAAAATGTTAAAACAACGATAGATAATTATGAAATCAAATACCGTATAACTGGTAATTTTCACGGTATGAAATTTTTACGATTTTTTAGTAAAAAGCCCTATCAAAATTTTTGGCGATTTTTATTTTCGCGGTTGAAGGTGTTTGAGAAAAAATTATAACTATCTAACCGTTTTCGCTCTCCCAGATCATTCAGATCAAGAAATGTAATTTCAACTTCCGGTTGTTATAAAAGTGAAATCGAAAAACGTAAATCTAGACCTTTAATTTCATCTACCTTTGAACAATTTCATTATTTCATCAAAGCTTCAGTAACTTGATCATAACATTCAGTAATTGCTCTTGGACTCAAACATGCTGACAATTGTCCGTTCGGGTTGGGTAGAATTCCCCCGTTTCATCATTTTTCTTGACAAATCTAAGTATCGACATCCTCTCCCAGCTAAACCAAAATTACTTTTGAGCTGACAAAAACTGCTTGAGAATAGTATTAACTGCATTTATTTTCATACTAAATCAATACCCTCATAGTGGAAAGAGTTAAAAGTGTTCCCTATCTTTAATTCACCATATTTTACGTAACCAGAGGTGCTCCGATACAGGTAAAGAAGTTACGTATTAAAACAAGTAACAGCCGGTAATCAAGTAACTTTAGTGATTCGGGTATATTACGCGATTCTAATTTTCGCGGTGAAGATGTGACCGCGAATATACGCGAAAATTGAATAACCGCATAAATTACCAGTTATACGGTACAATGTTTGGTTAAAGATTAAGAAAAATCATTTAAGTTTCTTAAATACAAGAACATTTTACATTATGTATGCTTATTATTATCAATAAACAGAAAAAATTCCTCGAATATTTGTTTCTGGTACATTATTTTCCAATATTTAAACACACTGATGAGTATTTAGCTTGAGATACCCAAACTTTTTCTAACAAACATCCACAAACAAGTTTATTACAAAAATTTCTATGCAAAAATTTTCTTTTAATCACCGTTAGATAAAGCTTAAAAAGTTATAACAATAGGATCAACAACACATACGGGGTAAAAATATATACATATTATAGCAATACAAACCGTATATTCATGCATGTACATTTTACAACAAAATCACGTCAAAGACTATATATAAAAGTCTACAATATATTGTGATAAAAAGCGATGCTTAATTGCTTTGATTCTAATAAAAGTCAATTTAAATTTTGTTAAACATTTTTAAACACAAAGCAACCGCCTATAAGCTGAATTAATACGTACAACAATAGCATACATACCTGTTCCTTTTGTGGTGATACTAATAGACTGAGATTCTGTGCACCCTCCTTTTGTACAAACAAATGTATATACCCTGAAATTTTAACTCTTTCATTGGCAGTAATTTATTGATAATTAATTTCCAAATAAGATAAAACTTATTTTTTAAGACATTAAATAGAGTTTAAAAGCAAGCTGATGTAGAATTAAATCAAAATAGTTTTATTAAGACATTTTTATAAATAGAGTTTTAAAAACTCAAAAAGGTAGAATTAATTCTAACCGACGTTTTAACGTTACTGGTCATTGTCGATTTGTTTTACGTCTACTAGACAGGAAAAATTATTCAAGTCATTTATACAGTATTTATCATAAACTGAGTATCTGTAGAACAAATTTGATTTAGTGGATGTTATGATTTCCCCATTTTTCTCTATTGTTGTAATGCTATGTAAGTAAACGTATAGTTGGAAAAATATTATTATAACAAGTGAGAAAAATGCAGTAAAAATTATTTTAATTACAGATACGCTTGTGACAAGTCTTGGTGACGTCTTTATTGCTCCATGATGCGCCTCTAAACAACGCGAATTAAACAGTAGTACAATGGTTAAAGAAAAACAAATTATACTCGCATGTGATTTTGAACACCACCCTGTAATCAATGTGAAAACAGAAATTGTTTATGGACGTATGGTAAACTTACATAGGGTACGGGAATAAAAACTGTAACGCTTTGTTTGTTGTATCACATGTTTATCAACTGTGAAACTTACCTGTAGATGTCCAAAGATTTAAAGTTCATTACTGGATAGTAAGATGTCACAGTATTAAGAGGTCTATTAGATTAACTATTTCTCTGGTTTCTGTCCAACTATAAAAACTTACTTGTAAGATGTCTTTGGACTACGAGGTCTATTACAGTAACTATTCTCAGGTCTCTATTAAACTGTAAAAACTTACTTGTACGACGTCCCATGATAACAATGTCCATTACAGTAACCATAATTAGGTTTCTGTTGAACTACAGTTGTAAGATACACAGGCATTAAGTAGTCCATCACAGTAACTATTAGCAAGTGTCTGTTGAACTGTAAAAAATTTAATTGTAAGATGTCCCCAGATTCAGAGATTTATTACTGTACCTATTCAATGGTTTCTCTTAAACTGAAAAATATTAGTTGTGAGATGTCACGGGATTTAGAGGTCCATCATAGGAACTTTTCTCAGATTTCTGTTGAACTGTAAAAACCTACTTGTAAGATGTCCCAGGATTTAGAGGTCCATTACAGTAACTATTGTCAGGTTTCTGATCACACGTTGTGTCTTCACCAATAGTGTAACTGATATATTCATGGGTACTTCTTTTCTGTATTGTCACTTTAGAAAAAAGGTAAATTGTTTTTATATTATTCGAAGCTTACTGAAATATAGTATAATGGTGAGACGATTCTTTTATGTCCTCCTCCTCCTCCTCCTCCTCCTCCTTCTTCTTCTTCTTCTTCTTCTTCTTCTTCTTCGTCTATTGTTTGGACGACTGTTTATGTCTTCCGTTTTAACTACAGCTAAATGTAAGATGTTCCAATGGCAGTTGAAGCTGTGAACTTCGTTTCTATCAATTCTGACCTACTTTTCTGATTGCATTTTGATGTTTTAAACTATTTATTTGATTATTCAAAATACACTATTTTTCTTATATAATATGATGCCTTAAAGAAAGGTGATTTGAATAATGTTTCAGGCCCAAGTTCTTTTTTTATTTAAAATGTTGTAAATAAAAACTAACAACTAAATGAATCCAAAATTTTCAAATTACTGAGGGTTGCTGTTGTCGGTCTGTTTTAAAGAGGTTTTCCAAAGGTGTAATTCGAACTTTGAAAAGACATCACGGATGTTCCAATGTTTTAAAATTATATAAAATAGATTAAAGTGAATATTACTATATACATATGACCCGTTGGAACTTTCGGATTTAGCAATATCTTTTATATAACTTTTGCAATGAAAACTTCATAATCATAAATATACAAGCTATACATAATCATAAATATACAAGGTGACTGTTATGTAAAAACATGTATTTAAAGATGATATTTAAAAAATACAAAAATAAAATCAAAAAGGAAAATATCATAAAAAACAAGTTTATTTCACCGTGCTTATGAATAAAAAACTTACAGAAAATTATAGAATTTCAATATATGTACATCACTTAAAACTAAACTTTATATTGTTAACTGTCATTATAAACGAAATACTGCATCATGAAAGCTGGGTCCTAATTTACTCAGTAAACAATTCATTCTCGCAATTGACAATAATTAGTTTAAAAACACTAATGTTGCTTATATTGTCTAATATAAATCAAAAAGCTTTCTATACCTTTCTTTGAGTTCTGCAACCATGAACTATTAGTTGGTTTGTAACACTGTTTAAATCCATCTTTTTGTGCTTTCTTCCATGTAGTAAATTTGTCGTAGTCAGTGTACTGTCTTTGTGTTGTAACTAGAATATAAAAATGAAACATTCACAAGCTTAATTAAAATTGGTTTTTCATTAGTAAATGTAATATCCTCTATTACAGGAAGGAATTAAATGATTTTGTCCAGGTATATTAGAATATTGTAGGTATTGACATGACGATCATTTTGATATATGTTTCAAGGTTATATATTCAAAGGTCACAGTCATATCAACATAGGAAAACTAAAATTATTAATTATCTTGAAAGCTATTAATTTCACGCATAGCCTTTAAATTTGCCTGGACAAAACAACTTACTTCGTCAATTGTCTTGATAATTATCTCGCAATATTTGCCTGAGTGGGATCATAACGTAGGTTTGGAGAGGCTCTGTAATTCATTTATAATTATTTTAGACCATTGGGACATTGAGTGTCCACTCCAAATGAGATGATAGTGTGAGTAAATACCGTTAAATGTTCTATCAAGAGACAGTCTCGGTGTGGAAAGGTACTAACCTGTAGATATTATTAATGGATGACAAACATAACTTTATCCTTACTGCAATTTGTGCAATGATGTTTTAATATTTTAAAAGTTTTTCAGGATCATTTTGCATAAAAAGCTTAAGTCTTGGAGGAGTTCCCACAAATAAGTAACATGTATTACAACATATATAATTCACAAGTTAGTCAAGAGACGATGATAACTATCCTATTTATACCTACTTTGTGTTTTTTCAGGACACAGAATGATCCCATTGTTAATAATTTGGCCATTTTCATCTGCTGTAAACTGATTATGGTAAAGAAGAATGGTAGCTGTTATTTCTTTTGTTTTAGACTTTATGTCATTCTGTATTACCTTTATGTCAGGTGATGAATCCAATTTAGGTGGTGCTGTAGAAATATAAAACCAGAAAAAATAACATTCAGTACTACCAACAGACATAGTGGTGAACTTTTTGTTGCCCGACTCCTGACTCATGAGTCAAAAGATATGAGTTTAAACCCAAGCCAGACCATGTGCAATGGCCTTGCGTCAAATAATTTCAAAATCTCTCATCTACACAACTAATAATTAAATGGGTAACAGCATAAATGATATTGTAAAGGTTGGAGAATAAAATATGAAGGACATATACATGAATACAACGAAAAATAATGAATTCTTATCGATTTCAATTTAATTTAAACCACATTAACACCAGCTAATTGTATATTGTGGTCAACAGGGTAAAGAAAGACATTAACTTTAACAATATCAAAAAAAAAAAAAAAAAAAAAAAAAAAAAACGCTCACTTGAAATGTACAAAATTGTTTGCAAAGTGCAATAGACAATATTTTAGGTACAGAAACATTCAAAATTAAGAACGGCCACGATTCTTAATCAGTAATATCTAGTCACATTTCATCTATAAGTACTTAATATGCATGTATTAACTGTAGTACAATGAACAATTTCCAAACAATTGAGGTTTTCAGTATACTTATGCAGAATGGCCTTAAGATTTGACCATATGATCTTAAATCATATATCAAAATGATCGTCATGTCAATGCCTACTATATCCTTAAATACATGCTAAGACAAGGTTAATAGTTAACAGAATAATTTAAGTTCTCTTATGCTATGACCTTGACCCATATATCAAAATCATCACTATACCAATACCTTTGGTTCAGGCAAACTAAAAACTGAAAATTTAACCCAGTGAAATTTAGTACATTTACAGTTATCTCAATTTTTTACATACATGTAGTACTTAAAATTTTGGTAACAAGTTAAACAAGAGGCTAATGGGCCTTAACGCTCACCTGAAGATATGTCCAATATTGTTTTCAAAGTGCAATAGACAATATATAAAGTACAGAAACTTTAAATGTTTTCTCAAGTTAAGAAATCCCACAAAACGTAATCAGAAATATATCCACTCACATTTCATTCATAATTAGCTTATATAATATGCAGGAAGTAACTGTAGTGCAATGGATAATTTGCAAATAATTTATCAATTTCAGTATAATTACTTGACCTTTGAACATATATGACCTCGACTCATATATGATTATCATATCAATACCTACAATATTCTAATATACATGCTTATGCATGAAATTAATATCTTTCAAGATAATTAATAATTTTAGTATTCCTATGTTGATATGACCTTGACCTTGAACCATATATCAAAATTTTTGTCATGTCAATACCTACAATAATATGCATGCCTATACAAAAAGTTAATAGTTTTCAAGATAATTAGCAATTAAAGTTTTCTTCTGCAGCTTTGACCTTGACCTTTTAACATATGACCTTGAACCATATATCAAAATGATCGTCATGTCAATACCTACAATATTCTAATATATATTGCATTACAATTTCCCCACTTTAAGCCCATGACTACATTTGTGCAAATCTGAAAATAGATGACCTAAGGATGTTATAAATGAAATAACTAAGGTATATCTCTTGTATTTTCAGAGAAGATTTTTAAATTTTTTTCACTATTTCCCCTTTAAGTGGCCTCAAGGGTACATAACTCCTTCGTTTGTGCAAATCTGAAAGAGCTACACCCAGGCATTATGTTACCAAGTTTCATTAAATTTGGCCCAGTGGTTTTGGAGGAGAAGATTAAAATGTAAAAAATTACGCACTATGCACGACGCACGACGGACGAAGATGGATAGCAATAGCTCATGTGAGCTTTCAGCTCAGGTGAGCTAAAAAAAACTACAATTGCCAAAAATAATTTAAAGGACCCTAAGAAAACTGAATTAATTACTGACAATGCAAACTGGACATATAAGTAATAACAGGACTTCTACTATTCTTCAATAAATATAAAAATCATATTTCAATGTGGTTCCTCTCTTTAAATCATTTTTATTTCATGAAGAGATTTCAAAAGCTCAGCTACAATCGAAATGGTTTATGTATCATAAAGGTTATAAACTCTTTGTACAAATTGATAAAAATCTTTAAAAAGACTGAGCAGTGTTGCAATGATGACCAAAATCAATCACATGGCTACCAAAACTTCTTTTTTTCCTTGGATAATGAAAATAAATCTATCGCCAGCTGTTACTGATTTAACTTGATATAATAAATACTTACGACCAGGTGGAGCATAATACAATTCTGAGCTTTTGACACCTGTCTGATTTTGATTGTTTATAGCATACACCTGTAAGAAAATAAAATAAATACAGAAAAATGAGTTTATAACTTCATAGAAAAATATACATATTAGAATTTATAAACAATCTGAAAAGTTTAAAAATTTACTAATATCTGCCCTTTTATTTCACTTTTCTTTTAGATATAACAAAAATAAAAACTTAACACAAATAATAAGTTTTACATGTTTTATATAAAACACTCTCTCACTGTTTCAACATTTTTGCAATATAGGTATTGTATTCACATACCTCAATATAGTAATAGTTTTCTGGTTTTACTTCAATAGATTCTGTAAACCCATCCCCAGACTGGCTTAAAATTTTGCTTGCTACAGTCTATAAAATAATTTAAGGAAACTGATTAAATTTCACAGATTTTAAAAGATTTTATAATAGTTCTAGACCGACATTATAATAGGTAAATTTAATGAATACAGCTATAAAATAGCAAATTTATACACATGATATATGACTATGTAAAAGTTAACTTTAAAATTCTGAGAAACCTGAAAAATATGTGTTTTCAATCTTTTTATTTTACCTAAGTCAAGATTCTTAAAATGAGTTTTGTGATTGTGGAGTTATGTAACTTTTTTTAAACTCGAGTCAAGATTAGTTAATTTAATTGGTGGCAGGAAATTAGAAATAAGAGTTTCAGGTCTTGGGTGATAGAAGAAACAAGAGTGCCGAGAAAATACAACTTACCTTCAAGAAAAAACAAACTTTTCCGCACCAACTTCTGACGAGTGCAAGATTCAAACCTACGCAATGAGAGGCAGCCTGATTGAACAGTTAGAACTTAAGACCACTCTGATACTAAAGCCCCTGTGGGCATTAGATTATTTAAACCTAATTTATTCCAATCATGAAAATATTAAACATTTTGTCAATTTAAATACCATATCTCATCCTAATTTTTTTTTTTTATATATTATCAATAGTTTTATTACATTAACTTACCCCTGTTGCATTATGTTTAAATTCATAGCTTGTAATCAAACTGTTCTGATCACGAAGACTTGGTATACTCCAAGTTACAGTGGCTGATTTGTACTCGCCTTCTGGTCTCGATACCATGAAATTAGCAACCTTTCCAGGAGCTAAAAATATAGTAAAATATTTGTATTAAAATATAAACATCAAAAAAAAAAAAAAAAAAAAAAAAAAAAAAAAAAAAAAACAAGAGGCCCATGGGCCTTAACGCTCACCTGAAGATATGTCCAATATTGTTTGCAAAGTGCAATAGACAATATATTACGTACAGAAACTTTAAAAGTTTTCTCAAGTTAAGAACTCCGACAAAACTTAATCAGAAATATATCAACTCACATTTCATTCATAATTAGCTTATATAATATTGAATATATAAACTTGTACCATGTATCAAAATGATCGTTGTCGTAATACCTACAATATTCTAATATACATGCCTATACAAAAAGTTATTAGATTTCAAGATAATTAGCAATTTAAATCTTTTTTTTTGCAACTGTGACCCTGACCTTTCAACATATGACCTTTAACCATATATCCTAATGATCATTATGTCAATACTACAATATTCTAATATACATAACTATACAAAATGTTATTAGTTTTCAAGATAATTAGCAATTTAAGTCTTCTTTTGCAGCTGTGACCTTGACCTTTCAACATATGACCTTGAACCATGTATCATAATGATCGTTGTTGCAATACCTACAATATTCTAATGTACATGCCTATACAAAAAGTTATTAGTTTCAAGATAATTAGCAATTTAAGTGTTTTTTTGCAGCTGTGACCTTGACCTTTCAACATATGTCCTTGATCCATATATCAAAATGTTCGTCATATCAATATCTGATATACATGCCTATACAAAAAGTTAATAGTTTTCAAGATATTGTGACAAATATATAATTTTTAGCAATTTCCTAACTCAGTGCCTTACAATTTCCCCATTTTTAGCCCCATGGCTACCATTTGTGCAAATCTGAAAATAGATGACCTAAGGATGATATAAATGAAGTAACTAAGGTATATCTCTTGTAGATTCAGAGGAGAAGATTTTCAAAATTTTTCACTCTTTCCCCCTTATGGGACCCCAAGGGGACAAAACTCCTTCATTTGTGCAAGTCTGAAAGGGCTTCACCCAGGCATGATGGTTACCAAGTTTCATTAAATTTGGCCCAGTGGTTTTGGAGGAGAAGATTAAAATGTAAAAAGTTAACGCACGACGCACGACGCACGACGCACGACGGACGACGGACAACGCACGACGCACGACAAACGACGGACGGTGAACCATCGTAATAGCTCATCTGAGCTTTCACCTCAAGTGAGGTAAAAAAAAAGAAAAAAAGAAGAAAAAATATGACAGACATTTGAAGCCATTTAAACTGAATTCAAAATGACAAATGCAAGGAAGACATTGTATATAACGAAAATCTTTTATTAATTTCCAAATACTTGAGGAATAAAGAGCTAAACTGTCCTAATCAATTACTGAGATTTTAAGTTTAAAATTCTTAATTTCAAATATTTTACATAAATGATTGCCCAATACTACCAGTATACGTGGATTTTTATAAATATTTAAGAAACAAATGCTGTAAGAAAGACCAGGCTTACTTGTAGACACTGTTGATAATTTAGTCTGTAAAAGCAGATTTACCTACACATGTTAATAATAGACAGTAAAGCTCTAATGCTTGGAGTATCTTGAGTAAAAACAAAAGTTCTTCCATACTTCTCACAGTTAAACTTGTATATAAAAATCAACCATGGGACCTGAGAAAGATTGATTTTATCGATTGAATTGGTTATGGTTAATGTTTAACAACGCCGTCAAGATTTTTTCACTTACTCTGAGGTGGTAAGCTCTGGAATTACTAAGAACAAACAGAGTGTTTAAAGAAAACACCAACTTCCAGCTAGTAAAATGACTAACTTTTTCATGTGAGTATGATTCAAACCTAGGTGGTTAAATGCACTGTGATGCATAAGCACATGCTTTAGACCACTTGTTAACGGAGGTTCGCCTGATTTATAGACAATTTGTCTTTATTAAGAGATTCATTTTAGTATGAAAATAAGCAGGGGTTCAAAACACTCACCTTAATGAACAGATAGCTGTAGGATTGAAGTGTTAAAAAGGAATTAGACTCAATTCAGCATACTTCCTCAGTATATATCTAATGAAAATAATAGCTTACCTGCAGGTTGTGTTTTTTCAGGTTTTACAGTCATCATTGCACTTTGTCCTTTATTTGTAGATGCTTTGATGTTTATAACATATTGCCAGTATTCCTCTAGATTTGTTAGTATTGTGCTTCTCTCGTAAAAACCTGGAATAAGAATATGAATATGGCACTTTATTAACACTTTAAATTTTTGAATAAAAGTAACATGTTTTTTTCAGAACAAGAAAAAATTTATGGTAATATTTATATCCCAGCATGTCATCAAAGATTCACTGCTCATTTGAAGAAGTAACCCAAAGATTGTTCCTGTTCATCAATTACTTGATATACTAGCATACAAAATCAATGATTAATGTAGATATTTAAATAATTCTTTATTTAAACCATGTTTCACTGACAAAACAGGATGCAGTAAAATAAGAGTCATGATACTGTTTCATAAACGTATGAGAAATTTTAAATTGTTGCAACTAAAAAAAAATATCTAAAAAATATAAAAAATCTAATAAAATTATTGCATAATTGAGCAGTTATGTTCAGCTCAATGTATCTAATATTACAATAATATAGAGTACCATGTGTAAATACAAATATCAATATAAATTACTGTGTTCTTGGTTATGTTTGAAAAGTATGTAATAGATAAGAAAAAGAAAACAAAAAAAAAAAAAAAAAAAAAAAAGAAAAGAAAGAAAAAGAAAAAAAGAAAAAAAAAAAAAAAAAACCACACACACACAAAACAATAATTTTTCAAATCAGAATTACATCAATTTTAAAATGTATGTGTTTTTTACTTGTACATGAATGCATTCATTGTACTTCATTTTTAATGTGTAATTATGTCTGGGTATCAGCATACATCTTGTTGTTACTCGTAATCTTTATTGATGACATTTCTCCTTTGTTTCTTATCCGATCAGGTTAATATTTAGTTAACCGGTAGGGACTTCCACACCTTCCTCACTGTTTTTGGGAATTGGGAAGGACTCCGAGAAATCTGGTTAAAACCAAAGAATTTCAGAGAGTTCTTTCTTTATTTCTTGGAATTTACTCCACTATTGGAGCACCACCTTAGAGGTGTAACTACTTGCAACTATCCTCTAGAGATAGAGAGAGTGAGCGAGTGAGCTGATATGCAGACAAATACAAGTACTTGCAGAAGTATACATTCTAGTTTTATTTTAATCTTATAAATGTGTATCCCAAAATTTGAGTATCAAAATTTGTCAATAAAACAGAGTTTTGGAATATAAGTTTTGTTTTTAATCAAGATTCTGATTGTGAATGTCTGTGTAAATATATATCCATATGACAGAAAATATTATACCTAACACTTCAATAGATTTGTTAAGTTCTTTTTTTTCATTAATAACATCATATAGGTAAATGGTATATGTTGTTTTTCCAGGTCTTGGTTCTTGAATACTCCAACTTAATTTCATTGCTGAGGAATTAAGTACATCAGCTGACACTTGAGTCAAATTCTGTGGTGCTACAATATCAAAAACAAGATATGTTTTTAATCAAAATATAATAGGTTTTAACTGTTTATTACGTGACCAAAGTGATCCCGAATTTTCCTTCTAAGTAAACAAAAATGTTACTTACTAGAAACTAATGTTCATGCATTAACTAAAGTAAAACGAATAATTTTTAAATAATTAACAATTTCAGCCTTCTTATGCAGCTATTGCCTTGAACTTTGAACCTATGACCTTGGTCCATATATAAAAATGATCGTCATGTAAATACCTACAATATTCTTAAAATAGCCTATAGAAAACGTTAATTGCTTTCAAGCTAATGCAAAATTTCAGCCTTCTTATGCATCTATAACCTTGACCTTTGGACTTATGACCTGAAATATTATATCAAAATTATCAACATATCAATCATTCATATATACAGGCCTCTACAAACATTTACAAGATAATTAACATTTCCAGCCTTCTTATGCAGCTATGACTTGACCTGTAATCCTATGACTTTAAACCATAAGTCAAAATGATCACTGTATCAATACCTACAATACTTCAACATACACGCCTATACAAAAAGTTAATAAGTTTTAAGATATATTAACAAATAAATAATTTTCATCCATTTCCCCATTTTGTGCCACATGGCTATTGCTTATTCAAAGCTTTAACTAGGTGACCTAAGAATATTATAAATGAAATAACTAAGATATATAATATATGAACATTCAGGGGAGAAGATTTTAAAAGTTTTTTACTATTTCCCCCTTCTTGAGTTCAGGGGGACATAACTCCTTCATTTCGCAAATCTGAAGGGCCTTCACCCGGGAATAATGGTAGCCAACTTTCATTGAAAATGGCCAGTGGTTTTTGGGGAGAAGATTTAAATGTTAAAAGTTTACAAACAAAGCACGATTGACAACGCATGATGTATGACAGATGAAGATGGATAGTAATAGCTATCATGCAAAAAAGGCATGAGAGAATAAAAGATGATGTAATTTGTCAATAAATTAATAAAAAATAGTTTGCAAATATTTCTATTTTTTAAGAATGCTACAAATAAAACATCCTAGGTTTACCTACAGATTGTTTATATACATATGTATGTCTAAAAAAGTAGAAAAAGTACAAAGTTAATGAAAGACCCATGAACTTTAAAGATTACCTAAGGGACTCTTCCACAACTACTGTAGAAGTTAAACAGTGAATTAGAGTGACGAACACAATTTCTCTATTTTGGATCCACTTCGATGATGTTTTGCTTGGTAATGATTGAAATTTTTAAAAGGCAAAAACTAATAGAAACACCATCCACTAACAGGAAGGTATTTTTCAAAACTACACCTACTCTTAATCATTCCCCTAGAAATGTATTTAACTCCAACTGATGTAGACAAATAGTTTGACAAAGTCACAAACAATGTAATCACTGCTTTCCCTTGCTAATTTTTGAGCAAAGTTATTGAAAGACAAGAGGATAATTTATGTCTCAAATGATTATATATGAATCTACCTTCATCATTGGTTTCTACTGTAACTGCTTCTGAGTATCCATCACCAGCTCCTGTTATAGCATTAACTGACACACTATAACTGACATATGGAAATAAACCTTCTATTGTCTGTACAAATGACTCATTAGCTAAACCTATGTCTGTGATCGCTACCATTGTTTTTGAATTCATAGGACAGCTACTTGTAAGACTCGGTGTCTGTAAAAAATAAATCAGTATAGCAGAAATAACCAAAAGAAATGAAATGGACAATACATTTGTTAAAACTGTCCAAAAAAAAATAAATAATAAAAATAATAATTAATACATGTAATAATATAACACCAGATTTGTTAAATGTTACTGAAATGTTTCCACAAAAAAAGTTTTCATTTTTATTCAAAATAATACAAATTAGTAAAAAAAAAAAAAAAAAAAAAAACATTTTATCTGGAAACAAAGGAAATTTTTAAAACAATAATTATCTGATGAAATTTTATCCAACAATAATTTAATTTCTAAATTCTGTTATATCATACTGCAACACAAACACAACGTAAATGCATGTGCTCATTTTTCATGTTCGACTCCAATAAACTACAAAACCATAGCAACGCTAAACGACAACGGCATGACGTAATGACTCTTTTCACTTCAAAGGCTGAAATTGTTTGTTGATGATAGTTCCAGCGCGGAGGAATTTATCAAATTTATAAAAAAAAATCAAGAAAAATAAAACAAAACATAGCATTGTTTTACGTTTCAGTTTGAGTGTTTAAAATTAAATTATAAGGAATAACTTGTGTTTTTTAACAAATTTATTGAGTCATAACATGAAAAACGGTGTGCACACTTTTTTATAACGCGCATTAATTTAATTTCTAAATTCTGTTATATCATACTGCAACACAAACACAACGTAAATGCATGTGCTTATTTTTAATGTTCGGCTGCAATAAACTACAAAATCATAGCAACGCTAAACGACAATGACATGACGTAATGACTCTTTTCACTTCATTGGCTAAAATTGTTTGTTGATGATAGTTCCAACGCGGAGGAATTTTTTTAAATGTATAAAAGAATCAATAAAAATAAAACAAAACATTGCATTATGTTTTACGTTTCAGTTTAAGTGTTTAAAGTTAAATTATAAGGAATAACTTGTGTTTTTAACAAGTTAATTGAGTCATAACATGAAAAAACGGTGTGCTCACTTTTTTATAACGCGCATTAAGAAGTGTGCACACCGTTTTTCATAGTATGACTCAAGAAACCTGTTAAAACAAGTTATTCCTGAAATAATTATAATTAAGTTAATTAACAATTTGAATCTTCTTATGCGTCTATGACCTTGACCTTTAAATGTACAATCTAGAATCATATATCAGAATGATCGCCATTTCAATTCCTCCAATATTCCAATATACATGCCAATACAAAAAGTTAATAGTTGCCAAGATAATAAACAATTTAAGTTTTTTTATACACCAATGACCTTGACCTTTGAACATATGACCTTGAGCCATATATCAAAATGATCATCATATCAATACCTTCTATGTTCTAGTTTATATGCCTATGCAAAAAGTTAATAATTTTCAAGATAATTAACAATTTGTGCCTTCTTGTACATTTTTGACCTTGACCTTTGAATGTAAGACCTTGAATCATACACCAGACTGATCACCATATCAATTCCTACAATATTCTGTAGCTATCACCATATCAATTCCTACAATATTCTGCAGCTGTGACCTTGATCCATATATCAAAATTGTTTTCATGTCAATACCTAAAATATTCTAATATACATGCCTATATAAAAAGTTGATGGTTTCCAACATAATTAGCAATTTAAGCTTTCTTTTGCAGCTGTGACCTTGACCTTTCAACATATGACCTTGAACCATATATCAAAATGATCGTCATGTCAATACCTAAAATATTCTAATATAAATGCCTATGCATGTAATTAATAGCTTTCAAGATAATTAATAATTTTAGTATTCCTATGTTGATAGGACCTTGACTTTTGAACATATATCCTTGAAACATATATCAAAATGATTGTCATTCCAATACCTAAAATATTCTAATATACATGTCTATACAAAAAGTTGATAGTTTTCAAGATAATTAGCAATTTAAGACTTCTTTTGCAGCTGTGACCTTGACCTTTCAATATATGACCTTAAACCATATATCAAAATGATCCTCATGACAATTAATACCCAAAATATTTTAATATACATGTCTATACAAAAAGTTTTCATGATAAATAGCAATTCGTTTTCTTTTTCAGCTGTGACCTTGACCTTTCAACATATGACCTTGATCTATATATCAAAATGATCGTCATGTCAATACCTACAATATTCTAATATACATGCCTATACAAAAAAATTAATAGTTTTCAAGATATAGTGACAAATATATAATTTGTAGCAATTTCCCAACTCAGTTACTTACAATTTTCCCATTTTCAGCCACATAGCTACCATTTCTGCAAATCTGAATATAGATGACCTTAGGATGTTATAAATGAAATAACTAAGGTATATTTCTTGTAGATTCAAAGTAGAAGATTTTAAATTTTTTTCACTATTTCCCCCCTTATGGGGCCCCAAGGGGACATAACTCTTTTATTTTGTAAATCTGAAAGTGCTCTACCCAGGCATGATGGTTACCAAGTTTCATTAAATTTGGCCCAGTGGTTTTGGAGGAGAAATTTCAAATGTAAAAAATTTAAGCACGATGCACGACGGACGACGGACAACGCACGACGGATGAAGATGGATAGCAATACCTCATTTGAGCTTTCAACTTGATACCAAAATGTTTTTGTCACAGACTGGAAAATTTGAACTTGATGCAACAGTAAACTTTAAGCTTTAATTCTGTAGATTCATGAAAGTCCCTTCGGTTCAATTTTTATGGTTAAGCAAATTGAAAAAAAAAATTATTGGGAAAAATTTGTGGAATTGAGTTTTGTGAAAATAAAATCCACTGGGGTCCTTGGTAATTCAAAGTTTTCAATGACAATAAATATCATGTTTTTACTAAATTTTAACCCCATGACTTTTTGTGATTTTTCAATACCTGATATATTGTTAATAAAGATAGAAGAATCCTGTACATTAGATGCACCTAATTCTATGAAATCCAATATTAAAGTTGCTACATACAAATGTAATGCTCACTCAGACATTCAAAGTATCCTTTACGTCCTTTAATTAATTTTTAAAAAGATTTTCCTTTACATGTTTTACACAAACCTTTCCACAATTTGAACACTGATATAATATCTCTTTAGAGCATGTGGTTCCATTTTGAACAACTATCCTGTATCCAATCAAGCTACCCTTTGTTGCACTTGGTTTCATCCAACCAACAGTTAAACTTCGACTTTGTACAGTTACAAGTGACAAATTCTGTGGTTTTGAAGACACTGAAAAAATAGTATTGTGTTTTAATGAACAACAGAACCATTTATTTCAGTATGTAGTTTCACATCACATCACAATTTTTTTCAGCTATTTATGACAAGACAGTTTTTTATTAATCTTGAGGATTTATCTTTGCACAATTTCATGAGAAGATAGTGTGCAAGTTTTTCTGATATGCATTGTACTAGTGCACACTTATGACAAACTTTACAGTGCTTGTACAATGTATATCCTCCAAAAATGTTGCGAATGAACATAAGAGACTGCACATTCTATTGTATTGGTACACAGTCAACAAGTGAAATCCTAAAAGATAGCATACCCTTGAATTTATTCAAAACAGAAGCCATGACAGTGAGTTTTGTGTTAGATGACTAAAATCCTTAACCAATAGGCCTTCACAGACTCAGTAACCATGGGTGTGAGAAGGCATTGTAATAGGCAAGTGTTTTAAAAAAGAAGTTAAAGGTATTTATGTAACTCAGGTAGGTTCCAAAATATTTCAGATCCATACAAAAATTTGTATCAAACACATTCAGTGTCATAGGAGATGTACATCTATTCTTATTTCAGTATAATTTCAATCAGATGAAATAGATTGACTGATTGATTCAATGGGGTTTTATGTCCCAGTCAAGAATATTTCACTTATATCGAGATGTAACCAGCTATAGGTGAAGCAGCAGAAATTTTTATTTTTGCAGTGCTCTGTTCATTTTGAACTTTGAATAAATCAAACTTTTTCCAGTTCCCTGTTGAGACCAGGGTATAGTGATTTTACTGTATAAATTATTTTGTATATGGTCTACATGATGAAATATATATAACTAATAAAAATAAAAACTTACATCCAGGTTTGGTTTTACAAGTAGCACTAAAACTCGCAGGTCCATCATATAAATCATTTCTTGCACTGACAGTGAAAGAATAGTAACTATCTGAAAAAATACGAAATAATATAAACAATGACAATTTAAAGACAGGTAAATGACCTGACTTTTGTATTAAATGTTTTTTAATTATACAAATGTATAATAATTTTAAGCAAAAATTACTCTAGGAGGCATGCCACCTTGTCACAAGCAATACTTAGGAAACAACAAGTAAAACAGGTGAAAATACTAAAGGTTACATCTAAAAGACTTTTACACATGATTATAACTATTTTTACCATAAATTAGTCCAACAAAATTTAATCAATCATTAATAAAATTCAAAATACATGTGCACACATAACCAGAGTTAACCAGAGAATAATATAATATTCTATCAATATCATTTACAGGATATTGGATATCTTTCCATAAACTACGTTATGATTTTCAGATTTACAAATGTGTTTTCAGACAATTTGATAAAACAGAGGAAACATTTATATTTTACAAACAAAATCTTAAAATGTTGAATGAATAGCATTTTGCTTTTCTGTGTAGCTCTTATTATTCATAGTATTTTTTTTACATAATGATATTCTATAAATATTATTACTGTTTTCTTTTTTTATGGTAATAATTTTGTTACATGGAAATATTTTGTTTATCTTTTCACATGATTTGGACTTCAACTTTTTTTACAGGTTGTATCGCCACGTGTTCTTTGATGAAAGTTTACTTTTCTATTTACCTCTTACACTTTTTAGTGTTGTTTACTAACTTTTTATTTATTTTATTTATTTATTTATTTATTAAATTTATTATTTATTTTATTTATTTATTTATTTATTTATTTATTTATTTATTAAATTTATTATTTATTTTATTTATTTATTTATTTTTTTGTTTCAGTTTTTATAAATTGATATTTTATTTTTCTATTATGGAAAATCATATCAACTTATATCCTGACTTAGATCTGGAATTTACTCTGCTCCTTGGAGTAGACTCTGATTCAGAGAGCTTTCTAGCTCACGACTTGCAGTCTCCAGCTGCTCTAGATCAATTTGTGTTCTCTACTACAGAGAGGATAAACCTAGACAGAGACCTAATATAAAGCCTTTTAGTATATAAATATATAATGTATATTCAATACCATCTACTCTCAAACCATACCAAATTTGAACTAAACCTGTAATGGATTTTTTTCTCCAATTAACTATTATATAAATAGTGCCCTTGGTTGAGGGAAATATGGAGGTAAACATTGCAATACCCGATGGCAATGTTACAAACACTGTGAATTGTTTCATACTACATGATGAATTGTTTCATACCACATGATAAGAAATTGACCAATTATGATTTAAGAATTTTCCGTGAGGTATAATAATTATTGTTATGTTGCTAGATTGGGTTGGAAAAGAAGATAGATCTATTACAACAAGAGATCTGCTGCTCTAAATGTCAGTCAAATTTTCAAAGGGTTCTGGGAAAATGATAAAGGATTGACTAAAAATAATCTTTTATTTCCATAAATATATATTCTTTAAAAATGTGCCAGCATAACTTAAAAAACTAGAAATAAGTCAGGCTGACATGGTGCCCCAGCGCTGTTTTTGTCACTGTTGTAACTTACTTCAGTAGGGTACACTACACATAAAAGCCTGTGCATTGTTGTTATGATTTGTGGGCAACGGATGTATTGTTATTGTACAGGTTATATACAACCATACCAGTTCTAGTGATGGAGAAAAATCTTAGAATATGTGGATACAAAACCATCAACTTTCAGGAGCAATTGTCTTAAACTAGGATGTAGAAGTCTCAAAGCAATAGTCTATTTCGTTTGAAGAAAAAAAACTGTTCAATATATTGATCAGTTTTGATGTCAAATTGATGGAAACAGAATATAAAAGTAATTCAAACTCTTTTTTATAGTGCTTGATATTAATCAAACATTGATGGAATATTTGAAAAGGACAACATGTTTGACAGTAGCACATATATAATTTGTAAAAAAAAATTACAAATCAACTGATTTTTCATTTAATTGAGGAGAGGAGAGTCTATTTAATTTACTGAAATGACAATGAATATTTTTAAATATCTTCATAATATAACATTAATGATTTCATTTATAAAAATGAAAAGAAATACCTAGTTGGATATTGACAGGTGCTGAATGTTGTGATCAGAATAGTAGGTTCCAAACTGTCTGACTTCATGGTGTTAAAGTATGTTAGAAAATATTAAATCTAGGTGCGTTCCATACAGTGTTGTGGAAGTCTCAACGATCTGGTCAAAATTCTTGGATTTGAAGAAAGTTTTAAGTGTTGCATATGGAGTTGGAAAGTTTGTTTTATCAATGTTGAAGTCACCAAGAATAAGGCAATTTTGCAGTGGATATAAGCTTAGATATTGAATTAAGTTTTCGATGACGGTTGTTATCTTCCCTGATGGTGATCTATACAGTAGAATGATATGTAATGGCCTGGTGCAGTCAAGTGAAAAATGCAAAAGTTCCATACAACTACACCATGTTTGTGTTTTTCAAGTACTTGTAATGGTTGTTTAAAATAGATTGCCAGTCCATGACAGTTTCTTGAGCGATCTGTTGGCAGGAGCACAGAATCATAGCCTGGGATATTGTACACAGTCTGTTCAGCTAGCGAGGAATTAGTTTCTGATAAGCAAATGATATTTGCACTCAACAGTACAAGATCATGCAAAATGTCTTGAAAATACAGTTTGACTGAACGTGCATTTAAATGAGCTATTTGAAAATCATGACAGTTTCAATATTTGTAAATGGATTTTGAATAGCCATAGTAGTTGCATACGTTGCATTTCCGCTTCCACAAGTTTACTACTCTTAATTTTGGTGCTGTCAAATTTGAGTATGTGAAGGCCTTCCAAAGTTTTAACTCTACTAAGAGTTACATAAGCTTGTCCATCACGCAGTGTGTCTTCAAATGAAACAACAATTGCATTCAGTTTGTCCCTGTACTTTGTCTATAGTGCTTGCCCAGCATAATCTGAGTGGAAACTGTGATCTGTGTATTTGCAAGTTTTGCTTGGATTTTGATAGTGAAAATTTGGCATTAATGGGAGTTATTGGAGTTACTGAAGAATCATATGCAGATAAGTCAAATTTTGTTTGCTGTCGAGCCTCTATTCCAATGTTTTGATATCAAATTGAATCAGGATGGCAACAGGTTTTTTTTTTTTTTTTTTTTTTGAAAAATTGAAGTCAATTATTGTTCCTTGAGCACCATTACACATCCAAGCCAAGTTAACCTACATGTTAACCTTTGACCTTGAGGTGACATACCCAATTATCGAAAGTGACACGCAGTTCCATGCTGTTTCACTTCCATACCAAGTCTAAACTCAATAAATGGAACAGCTCAGAAAATATGTCCCGGACAAGCATTTTTCCGAGACATGACCTACATTTTGACCTTTGACCTTGAGGTGACAAACCTCATTTTGCACGCGACACGCCGCTCAATGCTGTTACACATCCATACCAAGTTTGAACTCAATACATTCAACGGTTCAGGAAATATGTCCTGGACAAGCAATTTGTGACGTACGGACGGACGGAAGGACGGACATACGGACAAGGGTAACTCTTAATGCCCACCACAACTTCGTTGCGGGGGCATAAAAACTTACATAAATTGAATACCAATAGAGCTACTTTCTTTATACAAATTTTGAATTAAGATATTTGATGACAAAACTTTTCCAGACATTTTTCAGTTGTGAATAAGTATGGTAATGGCTTTTATCATAGAGTTTGTATAAAATCATTTATAACTTATCCATTAGGTAAGACAACCTTATCCTAACTCAGAAATTTTTTCAGAGAAGAAAAATTAATGGTTATGTATATAACATAGGTACAACTGCAACTTCAACAAGATGAGCATAAAATGTATTTTACCTTCTGTTAACTCATCTATTTCTTGAGTTTTAACTGGTTTTGTAGTATTGACTGTCTTTGGGGATCCTGGTCCAGAAATAACATTAATTATGTAATACATAATATCTCCATTAGGATTTACAGGTGGAGTCCATCCTAAGTTAACATTGGCGTCCATAACTGAGATACATGTAAGACTGGTTGGTGCACCAGGTGCTGAAATTGTTAATTTTGAAACTATTTTAACTTTATTATGCTTATGTGTTTCTAATATTCTTGAAATGTTTTGATGAGAAACGTACAGAAACCATCACTCCATTCCTGAATAAAATTTATTGTTCAATTATCATAAAAAACACTAAAAAAGTAAGAATAAAAATTGCAATTTAAACATGATAACAAGCTGTAGAAAATGTCATTTACTGGTAAAAAATACTTTCCAAGGAAGGAATGAAAGAGTGAGTACATCTCAAAGTATATGTACAGCACAGAAGATTTCTCCTAACCTTATTTAACAAAGTTTATCAGATAAAGACTAGGAAAAGTTAATAATGTCAAACAATATGTATACCCATTTAAAGCAGACATATGGGAGAGAGATGGGACAGATGAACAATTGTCATGTGTTAGCTAACATGCACAAGATAATGAATCCGAGAAACAGAGAAATGTCTTTATCAGAAAGGCTTTAAAAGTCACCTCCATCAACAATGTGCACAGGGTGTACAAATATGTAGTAAATATGAGTATGCATTAGGCTCATCACAATATAATGTTATTCAGGTTTTACGTTAAGAAAGTTG
Source organism: Tegillarca granosa (assembly GCA_029721355.1). Lineage (NCBI taxonomy): Eukaryota > Metazoa > Mollusca > Bivalvia > Arcoida > Arcidae > Tegillarca > Tegillarca granosa. The sequence goes on from CM056596.1 coordinate 44,580,805, forward strand.
ACAAAATACAGACATAAAGCAGAAATATAGTTTTCATACAAAAATAAGGGTGCACACATCTCGGTCAAATAATTATCTATGTACTATGTTATACAAAAGTACTGGATGTGGTAAAACCCAAACTTGTCTGATCTCTCATATTTAAATGGATATATTCACTGTAATCTGACATAAAACTGTTATGAGATTTCTTTAATCATTATGTCTGAATATTACAACAATATAGTTTTAAACATGATTTTACCTAAATTAATAAAAATTCTGGTGCAAATGTAGTATAAACCAAAATGGTGGTGGAAAAGATCAAGAAGGAATTAAGTGTTGTCAACAATAAAAAATTATTAAACATGTTCATAAAAAGAATTAATTTATAACAGTTACTTCTTTTAATGAACATTTTGGTTAAACTACGTGGCTGAGTGGTTAAAACAATGGCCTTCAAACTAATGGCTCACTGCTGTTAATTTCAACCCATCAACTGCAAGTCAGAAAGAATTTTTTGTTGTTGTAAACTCATGCTGGTTTGTTCAGTACCAGCATATTGGACTATGTGGCTTATATGCAAGGTCTAGAGTACTTGTACGCTAAAGATTGTCTAAATACACACTGATGCAAATACAATTCTATCAGAGCATAGAGTATTTGTAAAATTCAAATATTAAAAGTAAATCAACTTAACCGTTCAAGACTTTTGGACAGAATGTAAATTATACCTTTATTATTGGACATCATAAAATTATTAGATTTGTCATTATAGCTAAATGTTGTTACCGGTATTTATACTTTTGTCATTTTAGTGTGGTTTAATTTTTGAAAATTTTTTACTATAATCTCACAGACGGACAATACATTTCATGTTGAATATTTGTAATCAATTCACAGAATATCATTAATTCATTATCAACAACAAAGTTAAAAATTTTATAATTGTTATGATTGCCATTTTGGTTGACCTTTAAGAATAATAAAAGAGTCATCTATTATACATAGTTTGACTTCAAGCATTTAGGGAGATAACCCTCTTACCTACAATAAAGCTGCTGTGATTTATTTAACAAGTTGCCAGACCAGTACTTCAACCCTAGTTTTCTTTAATTTCATTGCTGGTGTTGAAACACAATGTAACTTACACACTCACAAACCAATAAACTTAAAAACATCTTTTGAGATTAATATAAATGTCTAAGTCTCCTCATGAGAAGCTGAAAAATTGCTGATATGATGTCAAACAACATTAAACCAACCAACCAACCAACCTCTAAACAAACATCAATTTCCAGCTATTTTATCTAAGGTAAAGTGCTGATATATAAGTAAACCAAGTTAGGAAACAAAAACAACTTACAACTTACGAGTAACAGTAGTCCTTGTATTACCATATCTAGGATCACTTGTCATACTTCCACTTATTGCTGTTATAGTTATGTTATATCTTCTACCTGGTGTTAATGATGTCATAGTAATGGTATTTGTATATGATGTATTTGGACGTGTATCATCAATTCCACCATTGAATACAACATTGTAATACGTAACTACTCCTACTGATGATATCCAGGATAGTGTTACTCGTGTACCACTATTATCAGGATTATTAGTCTTTATTTCTCCGGGTATAGCTGGTTCTAGATAAGATTAAAGTTTTTTAATGGTATTATTCCTTATATTGGATTTCAGCATACAATGAAAATTATGTTTTAATTCAAAAATGGTTACCATATTTAGAAACATTAGAGGAAAAAATCTCAGTTTTTTTATGAAAACTAATAAAAACTTTTTTTATCCAAAGAAAAATAAAGTACAAGTATATTAACAATTCATGCTTTGATAATAATAATAATAAAAATTAGAACTTAAAATACATTTATAAACAAGTGTTAATTGTAATGGGATACCACAACAAAGTCCCCAAAATGAAGCAATAAGATTTTTGACTTACAATAACCTTATTCCAAACTGAAAAAAAATGTTTTAGATTGACAAATTTAGGTTTTAATGACATTATATAATTTTTTTTAATGTATTCATAAATAAAACAAACAGCTTCTGCAACATTTGTGATATTGACCTTAGACCTGCATAATGGTTTACAATACACCCCTGCATGCTGGTTAACATTTGTACTAAGTTTCACTAAAAGTCATATAAATAGTATACATTATAATAAATGGGAAGAAAATGAATCTAAATAAGTTGACCTAGGTTTGATAGTTGCCATAACATTTTTTTTCTTGAAAAATGATGGAATGGAGAATATTAACCATTGAAGTAAGAAATATATATTGGAAGTCAATGTCTATCATTCGGGTAGTATCTAAATGGCATTCTATTGCAATTAGGAAAAAGTTAACAAGTTGTTAATTGCAAAAGACACAACTATACTTATCCTTTGTTTTAAGAAGAGGCAATATTTATTATGTATAACCTTACTACCAAGTTTTAACAGTAACTGCATGTTTAATAACGTTAAAGTTGGACGGGGCATTAAATCCTGATAGATAAAGTTTTTGTTTATTCAAAACACTATATCATTTGAAGAAGAGGCCCAAAAGGGTCTGTATTGTTCACCTTGAACACCATTATTTTGTTTTTTGCTTTTTCTTTTTAAAATACTATCATGTATACCCAATCAGTAAAACATAAACAAATTCACTAGCAATATCCTTATTTTCAATTATTTTAAGCAATATTTATCACAAATTTCTTCTAAATTAGCCATGTACTTCCAGAGAAGAAGATTTTCAAAGATTTAGGCTTATTTATTTATTTTTCAAAAATACACCTCATTTGCATATTTCACAATTATTGCACAAACAAAGTATTGTACAGAAAAAAATGTTACATATGTTTTATCTCCAACATCTATTTTCTTTGTGTCAAATTTGTTCAAAATCGGTACATAAAATTAATGAACATGTAATGGTCTGGCAGCCTTGTAATGTACTGGCAGCCATCTCGGATTCCGGACAGCCAAGCAGCAGTAAGATCAACCAAATGTCTTCAGGCATCACTGCACAAATCTCTTATCCATGACCGACTGTTTATACAGGTGACCTTCACTGTCGATAATTTACGATCTCAGTACCCCTGTACACGTTAGCAATTCATAAACAGGTGCTGATTAACTTTATCTGATGTTAATTAATGTCATACCAGTAATCTAAGATTTTTTTACATATCTTACATGAAGCCACACGATCGTGCCATTGCACTTATAATTATTTTAATTCATCACAGATTCTGACAAACAATACTGCTGGTAATATATTACATATATATGATATATGATTTATTCTGAACAAATATCCGTTTATTATTATATTAAAAATCGTTATTGTATCAGAAAAACGATGGCCTGTTTTTGTTTACACGATATATTGAGAACCTGAAGTACAATTTTAAAATCGTAAATAGTAAAAAAGAAGTCTTTAATTGTTTGTAATTATGCAGAAATAGGTATCTTTAGTATTCAAAAGTTAAGTGTTAATAATGATTATATGTACAAACGATATTTTACCAAGAATCTTTACCATGTAATATGAATGCGAGAGTATAATTTTTCTTGATAAAGGCATGTTTTTTTGGTAAAGTTGAGGCGGGGTCAAATTTCTGAGATTTTGTTTGTACCAATAAGACAAAATTTAAAAGAGTAAAATCTCAGGGTTTCTAACATGTATTTACAAAATACAAGAAAATATATCAATATCCAATATTTTATTGAACATTTCAACAAAACATATTGTGTTGTTGATATTTTATAATTCATTTTTAAAACACTAACGCAGATATTTAACTAGAAATATGTCAGGCTGACATGGTGCCCCCGCACTGTTTTTGTCACTGTTGTAACTTACTTCAGTAGGGTACACTACACATAAAAGGCTGTGCATTGTTGTTATGATTTGTGGGCAACGGATGTATTGCTGGATTACAGGTTATATACAACCATACCAGTTCTAGTGATGGAGAAAAATCCTAGAATGTGTAGATAGAACCACCAACTTTCTGGAGTTACTGGCAATTGTCTTAAACTAGGATGTAGAAGTCTCATAGCAATAACCTTATTCGTTTGAGCTGGATTTGAACTTGTAATCTATGAGATGAGAAGTTATTTTCAAATTGATCACTTAAGATGAAGTGATCTAGACTGCTTGACTAATGAGGTTCCTGTAAGGTTTGTTAGGATGAGAACTTAATTGTAAACCACAGTTCATGTTCCTGATGGGTATACAGTACCAGTTTGTGTTACATTCATTGGTAAGCTGTATGGGTTATAAAACTGGTTAAACCTTCAATTATTTGTACATTGCTTGAATGCAGATTGTTACATTTGTCATCATGCATGCTGTATTGAAACATTGTACTTATGATATGTTTATTTATGTGATGTCACAAGTTTTATGCACATATTTCTTTGCAATGTCAGATATACAAGGCAAAGGTCATGGTGAAGAAAAAAACTGTTCAATATATTGATCAGTTTTGATGTCAAATTGATGGAAATGGAATATAAAAGTAATCCACACTCATTTTTATAGTGCTTGATATTAATCAAACATTAATGGAATATTTGAAAAGGACAACATGTTTGACAGTGGCACATATATAATTTGTAAAAAAAAAAATTACAAATCAACTGATTTTTCATTTAATTGAAGAGAGGAGAGTCTATTTAATTTACTGAAATGACAATGAATATTTTTAAATATCTTCATAATACCACATTAATGATTTCATTAATAAAAATGAAAAGAAATACCTAGTTGGATATTGACAGGTGCTGAATGTTGTGATCAGAATAGTAGGTTCCAAACTGTCTGACTTCATGGTGTTAAAATATGTTAGAAAATATTAAATCTAGTTGGGTTCCATATAGTATTGTGGAATTCTCAACGATCTGGTCAAAATTCTTGGATTTGAAGAAAGTTTTAAGTGTTGCATATGGAGTTGGAACGTTTGTTTTATCAATGTTGAAGTCACCAAGAATAAGGCAATTTTGCAGTGGATATAAGCTTAGATATTGAATTAAGTTTTCGATGAAGGTTGTTATCTTCCCCGATGGTGATCTATACAGTAGAATGATTTGTAATTGCCTGGTGCAGTCAAGTGAAAAATGCAAAAGTTCCATCTAATGGTTTAGGAAATATGTACTGGACAAGCATTTTTCTAAGACACGACCTACATGTTCACCTTTGACCTTGAGGTGACATACCCAATTATGGCATGTGTCACGCAGTTCCATGCTGTTTTACATCCATACCAAGTCTGAACTCAATAAATGCAACAGCTCAGAAAATATGTCCAGGACAAGCATTTTTCCGAGACATGACCTACATTTTGACCTTTGACCTTGAGGTGACAAACCTCATTTTTGCACGCGGCACACAGCCCAATGTTGTTACACATCCATACAAAGTTTGAACTCAATACATTCAATGGTTCAGGAAATATGTCCCAGACAAGCAATTTGTGACATTCGGACGGACGGACGTAAAAACGGACGGACAGACGTAGGGACGGACGGACGGACGGACAAGGGTAACTCTTAATGCCCACCACAACTTCGTTTCGGGGCATAAAAATATCAAGAAATATAAGAAAATAATTAAATGAATGATTGCATACATCATGCAATGTATTATCCCCTTAATGCAACAAACTAACCACTTGACTTTTGAACATGGGAAATAACTCTGACACATTCTAAATTCATTACAACGGCATATTCTTTACAACAGCAAATTTGATAATCATTGCCATTGTAAAGAGAGTTGACTGTATCTTGTGAGAGCAATATTAGGAGAAGAGAAAAATGAGTTTATTGTGATGAAAACTTTTAAGCTTTAAAAAAAGACAGTCAGTAGGTGAAATATTTATGACATTACCAGAAATTTTATAAAATGTATAAGCTTTAGAAATAAAATTTTCTTATATCCCTTTCCCTTTTTTAATATATGTATATATAGGATAATACATGTATTGGTAGTCGGTATAAGGTTATATAGTTATATATGATATATAATGTATATAGTTATATAGATGCAGATTAAATTATTTAGATGCAAATTTGTATTACCATTATTATAAGTACTCATTTGAGTATGTAAAAAACAAACCATACAAAATTTAATCTAGTGCATAATTTTTTAAAGAAAGATATAAAAGCATGTCATGCCCGCTGTTGGGAGAAATAACTGAGTGTTTAATAAAAAATATGTTTTTGGAGGGGCATTAAACTCTGATAATGTCTAAAACAAAAAGAATGACACCATGATACCCACTCCTTATTATTCTTTAGAAGTTTCAAAAGAATTAGAAAAGATATCTCTGATTTTTGCTCTGGACAAGAGTTGAAGCGGAAAAAGAAGAAACCAGACAGCAAAACCAATATGTTTCTCCAACTTCATTTGCGGATATAAATATTTTTTACCATAAAATATCTAAAACAATTTCTATGATGAAGTTCTGTTCAATTCTATTTAAACTATTATACAAATATCTTTATACATGTATATCATATTTTCTCATTTAATACAAAGTTTGCTTTATTTTCCCCCTCAAAACTTCATTCTACAAGAGGCCCAATGGGCCTAAATAGTCACCTGAGGGCATTAGTACAGTGTAGTTTACAAAAAAATATATTGACTAATTTCTATCTTTTTTTTTATCAAACAAGTAATGGTTTAATGCTCTTATGCCATATATGAAGTTTCAAGCTAATAGGCCTTTTAATTCATGACAAGAAGATGTTTCAAGATTTTACTATTTAGGGACACTGTGACATTGAATGAAGGTCAAGGTCAACAAGCTTCGCAAAGTTGGAAGGTCTTTGGTCAAGGAACATAAAATTTCACCATCATTGGTTCACTGGTTCTGGAAAAGAAGTTGAAACTGTGTAATTGTTTAAGATGCAAGCAGCACAGTGCATGGCACACGACGGACAAGCTTTACAGACTTGGTAGTGCCTATGCCTCTTGGTTTATTACAAGAAGATGTTTGAAGGTTTTAATATTAAGGGTCACTTTGACTTGAATAAAGTTCAAGGTCAACAAGCTTCCCAAACTTGTTAGTGCCTAGTGTTCTGATGTAATATATGAAGTTTCAAGCTTCTAGGCCTTTCAGTTCATAACAAGATGTTTAAAAGATTTTCTATTTAAGGTCACTGTGACCTTCAATGAAGAACAAGATCAAAATGCTTAACAAACATAGTAGTGGTTAGTGCACTGGTGTCATATATGGAGTTTCAAGCTTCTTGGCCCTTCAGTTCATGACAAGAAGATGTTTAAAGGTTTTTTCTATTTGTCACTGTGACCTTGAATGAAAGTCAAGGTCAACTTGCTTCCCAAACTTTGTAGTGCTGAGTGCTATGATGTCATCTATCAAGTTTCAAACTTCTTGGCCTTTCTGTTCATGACAAGATGATGTTTAAAAGTTTTTCTATTTAAGGTCACTGTGACCTTGAATGAAGATCAAGATCAAAATGCTTAACACACTTGGTAGTGCTTAATGCTCTGATGCCATATATTAAGTTTCAAGCTTCTAGGCCTTTCGGTTCATGACAAGAAGATATTCAAAAATTAACTCACTTGTTGTAACTTGTTTACCAGCAGATGCCACTTCCTGTGATGAAGTTCCACTCTTATCATCTATAGAAACCACAATGATATTATATGTAGCACCAGGTGTCAGGCCTGAAATGGTTGTTGATGTAGCATCAACACCCACATTGTTGAAGTCTTTTCCTGTCCATCTGACTTGTTTCCTCTCTATGGCTGTGTTATCAGCAGGGTTTGTCCATGTTACATGTACTGATGTTGTATTCAGTACTGACACTTGAACATTTGATACTTTTAATTCATCAACTGCAAAAACAAAATGGAAAACATGCATAGTTTCATTTAAAATGTACTAAACATAGTATGAATGGTATTTATTTTTTTGGATTTCATGGCAAAAGTCATACACACTTCGACCAAACATATAAATATTGATTATTCCTTTTACTTGTTTAAATAAGAAACAAATTGAGCGAGTTTAGAGTCTACATGGGACCTTGCGGCCATTGTGCAGACTGTGAATTTAAATAAGAAAAAGGTCATTTTTTATTTTATACCCTTCTCTACTACTTACTTGATTTACAGTTTCCTGCTGCAGCAGCATTGTTATCATCATAAAAGTGTGACTGACACTGACATTTACTGGAAATACACTCTACATGAGATCCATCACAATTGTCATTAGAAGAACAAGTTCCAGCTAATGCTGATTCTGAATTATAATTAAAATATTAAAACATTACTGTGGTATAGAATGTTTTGATATGTATAGCTCTAAAAATTATTCTGAAAGAAAAACAAGAGGCCCATGGGCCTTAATGCTCACCTGAGGAAATATCCAAAAACTTACAAAGAACTTACCGGGTAAATACAAAAAGTTCACAAAATTCCTCAAGTTAGGAAAACTCTGCAATAATTAATCAGAAATTTCTAGTAACATTTCATTTATAATAGCTAATATGCACCATTTAACTATAGTACAATGAATAATTTCCAAATCATTGACCATATGGTAATGCAGCCATGATTTTGACCTTTGAACATGTGAACTTGAACCTTATATCAAAATGGTCTTAATATCAATACGTACAATATTCTAATAACATGCCTGTACAAAATGTTTATAGTTTTCAAGATAATTAGCAATTTAAGTCTTCTTTTGGAACTGTGACCTTGACTTTTCAACATATGACCTTGTACCATATAACAAAATGATGGTTGTCGCAAAACCTACAATATTGTAATATATATTCCTATACAAAAAGTTAATAGTTTTCAAGATAATTAGCAATTTAACTCTTCTTTTGCAGCTGTGACCTTGACTTTTCAACATATGACCTTGTACCATATATCAAAATGATCATTGTCGCAATACCTACAATATCTTAATATACATGCCTATACAAAATATTTATAATTTTCAAGATAGTTAACCAATTCAGTATTAATTTGCATCTGTGACCTTGACCTTTGAACTCATGACCTTTATTCATATATCAAAATTATCATTTAGACCAAAAACTACAATTCCAATATATATGCCTATACAAGGAGTTTATAGTTTTTGAGATAATCAACCATTCAGTACTTGCCTGCATTTGTGACCTTGACCTTTGAACCCATGACCTTTATTAATATATCAAAATGTCCATTGCGCCATTACCTACAATATTCTAAGATGTATGCCTATACAAAAAGTTAATAGTTTTGCAGTTAATCAACTATAACGGTAATAGTTGTGCATCTTTGACCTTGACCTTTGAACCCATGACCTTGATCTATATATCAAAATGATCGTCATGTCACTACCAACAATTAACTGAAAATCCCATGCCATTATCACCTGAAATGTTTAAAAAATAAAACTTTTTATCAAAGGTCAAAAGCACAGACATGACCTTGACCTTTGACCTTGACATCTCTTGGAAGAAAATAGCGAGACAAGATCAACAGCGAAAACTCCATACAATTATCTTTAGCCGTTATTGAGTTATAACAACAAATGTCTCATTTTCAAACTTACATAATTTTACGCAAAAAACGTGTGACCTATTTTTCGCTCAATTTTCATTTAAGGTTTTAGCTAAATCTACTTATCAGTATCACATGTATTTCAAAAATAATAATTCACTAAAAAGTAAAAATTCATAACATCTCTTCCATGCACCATTGCAGGTCATAAAATTCAGAAATTTAAAAAAAAAAAAAAGAAAAAAAAAAAAAAAAAGGTGGCCTCACTGTGATTTGAACCCTCGACCCTTGGGTTGCTAGAATTGAAAAAGAACAAGAGGCCCATGGGCCTAAACGCTCACCTGAAGATATGTCTAATATTGTTTGCAAAGTGCAATAGACAATATATTAAGTACAGAAACTTCAAAAGTTTTCTCAAGTTAAGAACTTCCACAAAACTTAATCAGAAATATATCCACTAACTTTTCATTTATAAGTACCTTATAAAATATGTATGAAGTAACTGTAGTGCAATCATTAATCAATTTCAGTATAATTATGCAGCTATGTCCTTGACCTTTGAACATATATGACTTCAAACCATATATGATTGTCATGTCAATACCTACAATATTCTAATATACATGCCTATGCATGAAAAAATTAATAGCTTTCAAGATAATTAATAATTTTAGTATTCCTATGATGATATGACCTTGACCTTTCAACATATAACCTTGAACTCTATATCAAAAAGACCGTCATGTCAATACCTACAATATTCTAATCTACATGCCTATACAAAAAAGTAATAGTTTTCAAGATAATTGGCAAATTAAGTCTTCTTTTGCAGCTGTGACCTTGACCTTTCAATATATGACCTTGAACCATATATCAAAATGATCGTCATGTCAATATCTACAATAGTCAAATATACATGCCTATACAAAAAGTTCATAGTTTCCAAGATAATTAGCAATTTAAGTCTTCTGTTGCAGCTGTGACCTTGACCTTTCAATATATGACCTTGAACCATATATCAAAATGATCGTCATGTCAATACCTACAATAGTCAAATATACATGCCTATACAAAAAGTACATAGTTTTCAAGATAATTAGCAATTTAAGTCTTCTGTTGCAGCTGTGACCATGACCTTTCAACTTATGACCTTGAACCATATATCAAAATGATCTAGTTGCAATACCTACAATATTCAAATATACATGCCTATACAATAAGTAATAGTTTTCAAGATAATTAGCAATTTAAGTCTTCTTTTGCATATGTGACCTTGACCTTTCAACATATGACCTTGAATCATAAATCAAAATGTTTCTCATGCCAATACCTACAATATTCTAATATTCATGCCTATACAAAAAGTTCATAGTTTTCAAGATAATTAGTAATTTAAGTCTTCTGTTGCAGCTGTGACCTTGACCTTTCAACTTATGACCTTGAACCATATATCAAAATGACCGTTGTTGCAATACCTACAATATTCTAATATACATGCTTATACAAAAAAGAATAGTTTTCAAGATAATTAGCAATTTAAGTCTTCTTTTGCATCTGTGACCTTGACCTTTCAACATATGACCTTGAACCATATATCAAAATGTTTCTCATGCCAATACCTACAATAGTCCAATATACATGCCTATACAAAAAGTTCATAGTTTTCAAGATAATTAGCAATTGAAGTCTTCTTTTGCATCTGTGACCTTGACCTTTCAACATTTGACCTTGAACCATATATCAAAATCATCGTTGATGCAATACCTACAATAGTCCAATATACATGCCTATACAAAAAATTAATAGTTTTCAAGATAATTGGCAATTTAAGTCTTCTTTTGCAGCTGTGACCTTGACCTTTCAACATATGACCTTGAACCATATATCAAAATGATTGTCATGTCAATACCTACAATATTCTGATATACATGCCTATACAAAAAGTTGATAGTTTTGAAGATATAGTGACAAATATATAATTTCTAGCAATTTCCCCATTCAGTGCCTTACAATTTCCCCATTTTGGGCCCCATGGCTATCATTTGCGCAAATCTGAAAATAGATTACCTAAGGATGTTATAAGTGAAATAACTAAGGTATATCTCTTGTAGATTCAGAGGAGAAGATTTTTTAAAGTTTTTTACTATTTCCCCCCTTGTGAGGCCCCAAGGGGACATAACTCCTTCATTTGTGCAAATCTGAAAGGGCTTCACCCAAGCATGATTGGTACCAAGTTTCATTAAATTTGGCCTGGTGGTTTTGGAGGAGAAGATTAAAATGTAAAAAGTTTACGCACGACGCACGACGGACGACGGACGACGCACGACGGACGGAGATGGATAGCAATAGCTCATCTGAGCTTTCAGCTCAGGTGAGCTAAAAAGGTAGAAAAAAGCGATGTTTTACAGAATTTCATGGAAATTGTTAAACATTTGTTTCTCCACATAAGAAAATGATGTTTGGAAAAAGAGTTTACCTTAATTTATTAATATTGTAATTTTGGTAAAAAGTACATTTGTGTACTACCCGTAATCCTTCGATGTTTTTGGACCCTCTATGTTTTCGGACACCCTAGTTTTTAAATTTTAATAATTTTAAAATTTCCTCTAAATTTGGACGGCATTTTTTACCTCTAAATACGGACACATTTTTGCTGAAATGCAGTTGCAGCATGTGATAAAGAGCGCTTGAAATAAAGATTTAATAAAATCAAGAAGAAACTTAGTTGTTTTCAATTATTTAAACAATAATGGTTGTTTTCACACATTTATTTAATTGTGTATTGGCGCCATTACATCGTAACCTGAAACAGGTATGTGTAATGTAATTACGTTTTTTAGTAAACTCAATAAAATCATACCTTAAATAAGTGCTTTAATTTTCTATGAAAATTGATTAAAATTAATGTTTACTGCCGAGCAAATCGTGTAAGACAGAATCTTGTCGGTACACTAGTTCAACATCAAAGACATTTTTTCTGATGAAAACGGGAAGTGACGTTTTTCACTTAATTTCATTTAGTGTTTGTTATAGGAATTCCCAATATGACCATGTGATTGTTCCAGCCGACAGACACGATAAAAAAATGCCTTTCTAAGATGAGAATTACATTAAAATATGTTTGAAATATGATTTAAAATAATTTAATTTTTGAACCTTTTATTTCCGGGAATCGGGATTTGTTCCATCTTTGCATTGCCATTTCCTAAAATGTACAAACATAGAGGCCTACGCGTATTAATATATTGAATGTTTGATTGAAAGGAAATATTCTCTAAACTTGATTCACAAATAATGTAACACACGAAGAATAATAATAATTTGACTGTTACAAATAGAAAGCAGCATGTTGGTGCACCTCAAACGTTGGGAGTTAACAAAAAAAGTCACATCGTTTACTTGTAAACAAATGGCGACCTCGATGTGTATTACTTACAGAATCATAATTATTGATCAACAAACACTTTTAATAATAATAATTAATGAAATAAACAACACAGAAGGTGAAATCTATTTGTATTTTATTTAAAACTTTAATTCACCATTGATTTATTCGTGGATATAACCGTTGATAATGTGTTAAAATGCCGAGAGGTAACCGGGGGTATTTACAATGTATAAAAAATAAACACAAAAACACGGAACCTAATTTGTCACAAAATTGTTGGAATTTACAAACTTGGTTTATAAGATGCTTTAGATGCCAAATATCAAATCAGATTTTATCTCAGTGAAGTGGTTTTCGAGAAGAAATTTTTTTGGGTTTTCAACTATTTAGGTCAATGTAGCTATGGCAACCTAAAAAGTAAAAATTCAACAATTTCTTCCATGCACCATTGTAAGTCATAAAAATTCAGGAAAAAAAAGAGTGGCTCCACTGGGATTTGAACCCTAGCTCGGCCCTTGGGTTGCAGTATCACATGTATTTCAAAAAAAAAAAAAAAAAAAAAATTACACTAAAAATTCATAAAATCTCTTCCATGCACCATTGTAAGTCAAAAAATTCAGAAAATAAAAATAAATAAACAAAAAAAATTAAAAAAAAAAAAGAGGCTCCACTGGGATTTGAACCCTCGACCCTTGGATTACTAGAATTGAAAATGAAAAAGGCCGAAAAAAGCGACTTGTATTTTACAGAATTTCATAAAAATTGTCAAACATATGTTTCTTCACATAAAAAAATGATGTTTGGGAAAAGAGTTCACCTAAATTTATTTATTATTGTAATTTTTGTAAAAAAGTACTATTTACAAAATACAAAAAATAAACGCAAAAACGTGTAACCTAATTTTTCACAAAAATTATTGAAATTCACAAACTTGGTATATAAGATGCTGTTGATGCCAAATATCACATCAAATTTTATCTCAGTGAAGTGGTTTTGGAGAAGATGATTTTTTAGGTTTTTAACTATGTAGGTCATTGTGACCCACATTTGTTAGCTATGGCAACCAAAAACATAAATCTGAAAGGCAATGTTCTATAGATGCTTTTGACCAAGTTTAAACAAAATGTGACCAGAGGTTTCTGAGAAGAAGTCGTTTGAAGCAATTGTTAACGGACGGATGACGGAGGGTCTGCCTCTATTGATACCAATAGCTCACATGAGCACTTTGTGCTCAGGTGAACTAAAAATGTTAAAGGGAACCTGTAACCAAAAACATTTTTATCACAATTGTTTTATTTATTGTTTAAATATAACAATATTGAAAACCGCATCTAAATTGGTGACAAAATGAAAAAGTTATAGCGGTTTGAAATCCACATTTTATTACTTTCTCTTTATCGAAAAGTCAAACGCCTCGTTTTGAGTTATAAATGTGTGACGTCATTGCAGTATTAGAAGTAGTGTCTAACATAATAGACAGTAGTAACAATGATGATATATTGACGTATGTAGAAGAAAGTACCGACTCTGACATGTACCTATTTATGTCAAATAGTTCGTAATTATTTGGGGAAGCAGTAGACAATCTTATAAGTGCTGAATTTGGAGTATAACCGTTATTTATTCGAACCAGAAACGGACGTCATTGCAGTATTAGAAGTAGTGTCTAACATAATAGACAGTAGTAACAATGATGATATATTGACGTATGTAGAAGAAAGTACCGACTCTGACATGTACCTATTTATGTCAAATAGTTCGTAATTATTTGGGGAAGCAGTAGACAATCTTATAAGTGCTGAATTTGGAGTATAACCGTTATTTATTCGAACCAGAAACGGACGAATCTGATGAACATATGAGTCGAGTCCCGACCTACTCAAGAATTGTGACTGCATTTGGTTGTATAGCTGTTGAAAAATCCTTGACGAGTGTTAGTCAATAACACGAAAATTGATTTTATCTTTGACTTTTTAAAGAAAATAAATTATTTTATGAAGCCGGACTGGACAGACTCGGGAATTACGATAAGTTGCATAGCTAAAACAAAAAATACGCGATTAGTTTTAACTTGTCAAATACACGAAAAAATAATTTTATCGTCGGCATTTAAAAATGAATTAAATATCGGACTGGACAAACTACCGGATGAATATTATGGAACTTACTGTGGTGTCATGTGCCGATTTGAATTTCTATTAAAATAATGCATTTAAATTCAAAATTTTTAAACATTATTTTAATTAAAATTCAAAATCAGCACATGACAGTAGCACCGGCTGAAAATCAATACATAAAAATCCAATCGCTTATGCTCTTTTGCGCATTCTTATTGACAGTTGAAATTAAATGACCGTGATGTAGAAAAATTTTAAGCAGTCTGGCGGAATCACATTTCCTCGATAATTGAATGTTCACACAATTTAAGTTTGTAACATAGTTCTTTTATCTGTCCAAAAACTAAATAATGCTGGGGTAATTAAAAAGAAAAAAAACAAGACATTCCATCTCAAATTATTTTACGCGAAATATATTATAATTGTTTAAATTGAAATGACGCGGATTTTAGAATGAGACCACATTTAAAAAACGCGAGATGATAATAATAATAATAATAATTATTATTATAATAATAATAATAATAATAATTTTATGGATTTGTATATATAGTATAAAGAATTTAAGAATATCACATCTAAACGTATGCCCAAGGAAAAGTGAAAACTTAAATCTAATAAAATCAAATGCTGCAAATGCTGTAAGTAGATCAATAAACATGTTTAATAGACTATTCTCGTCGTCAATTTTTAATTTTCAATTTTGCCTAAAAGTTATATCTTTATTATTATTATTACTATTATTATTATTATTATTATTATTGACATGAAAGCTAAGGAAAAATTTCTTTTTCTTACTTTTTAAAATTTAAAAATGAATTATCTATTTTCCCGGAATGGAATCTTTATTAAACTGTACATAACAAATAACGTTTACCAAATACAAATATTTTACCTTACTCGAACTGTAAACTGGTAAATATGTTATTGTATATTACGGGACGTAAGAAAACTTTATCAACCTTCAAATCAATTTTGCAAATTAAAAGTGACGTCTTGTTAATTACAGGTGTGGGTCTGAATCTAAGGAATGTGTCAAATAAACAAAACAAGAGGCCCATGGGCCTTAACGCTCACCTGAGGATACGTCCAAAATTGTTTGCAAAGCACAAAAGACAATATATTACGTACAGAAACTTTACAAGTTTTCTCAAGTTAAGAACTCCCACAAAACTTAATCAGAAATATATCCAGTCACATTTCATTTATAAGTAGCATATATAATATGCATGAAGTTACTGTAATGCAATGAATAATTTCCAAATAATTAACAAACTTTAGTATACTTAAACAGTGATGTCCTTGACCTTTGAACATATATGACCTTGAACCATATATGATCACCATGTCAATACCTACAATATTCTAATATACATGCTTATACAAAAAATTGAAGTTTTCAAGATAATAAGCAATTAAAGTCTTCTTTTGCAGCTGTGACCTTCACCTTTGAACACATGACCTTGAACCATATATCAAAATGATCATTGCTGCAATACCTACAATATTCTAATATAAATGCCTATACAAAAAGTTAAGTTTTCAAGATAATTAGCAATTAAAGTGTTTTTTGCAGCTGTGACCTTGACCTTTGAACATATGACCTTGAACCATATATCAAAATGATCACCATATCAATTCCTACAATATTCTAATATACATGCCTATACAAAAAATTAACAGTTTTCAAGAAAATTAGCAATTTATGTATTCTTTTGCAACTGTGACCTTGACCTTTGATCATATGACCTTGAACCATATATCAAAATGATCATTGTCACAATACCTACAATATTCTAATATACATGCCTATACAAAAAATTAACAGTTTTCAAGATAATTAGCAATTTATGTATTCTTTTGCAGCTGTGACCTTGACCTTTGATCATATGACCTTGAACCATATATCAAAATGATCATTGTCACAATACCTACAATATTCTAATATACATGCCTATACAAAAAGATTATACTTTTGAAGATAATGCACAATTTTGGTATTTAAAAGCCAAAAAACAACATTTCAGGGGCAACAACTCCTACATAGATTATCATATAGTTACGAAACTTGGTATCTTTTTAAATTTTGTCATGCTGAACATTTTAACAATGATTTGATTTCATGTAACTCTTAATATTTGCAAGAAAATTGCCTAAAACTACATAAATACACATGCCACGCCATGCCATAAGCTCACATGACCTTTCGGTCAGGTGAGCTAAAAATTAATAATAATCTTAATTATCGGTACATGTCAAGTTATTTCCACTTCATTAAATAGTTTTCTCGTAATATAATCATAAAAAGTTACGAGTTCGTATTTGACTTATTATAGTAGTTGGTAAATGATATTTTGTGGAGGTATGTTACTGGTATGACGTTGCAACACAGTAGCCTCGATATCGACCTTTTTGATTTGGATTTCTAGAGATGTATTAGAAAATCACCGATATCTACCTTATTATGGAATGGAATTTTATGGAATTTTCGCTGCAGCCATATTTAAGTACGACAAATAAAATATGTCAAAACTGAAAATCGTTAAAGGTACCCTTTAAGCTAATTGCAAATCAAAGATGGGCATCAATCACTTGCACATACTGTAGAAAAATTATTTTAATTTTTTTTTCCAAAACAATAGGCCCATGGGCCTTAACGCTCACCTGAGGATATGTTTAAAATTAATTACAAAAAAACAAAAGACAATATATTCAGTACAGAAACTTTACAAGTATTCTCAAGTTAAGAACTGCAACAAAACTTAATCAGAAATATAACCTGAGTAACATTTCATTTATAAGTAGCTTATATAATATGCATGAAGTAACTGTAGTGCAATAAATAATTTTCAAATCATTAACCAATTTCAGTATACTTATGCAACTATGTCCTTGGCCTTTGAACATATATAACCTATGATCGTCATGTCAATACCTACAATATTCTTATATACATAGTCTTTACAAAAAGTTAATAGTTTTTAAGATAATAAGCAATTTGAGTCTTTTTTTGCAGCTGTGACCTTGACCTTTCAACATATGACCTTGAATCATATATCAAATGATTACCATTTCAACACCTACCATATTCTAATATACTGCCAATACAAAAAGTTAATAGTTTTCAAGATAATTAGCAATTTAAGACATTTTGCAGCTGTGACCTTGACCTTTAAACATATGACCTTGAACCATATATCAAAATGATTGTCATGTCAATACCTAAAATATTCTAATATACATGCCTATACAAAAAGTTAATAACTTTCAAGATAATTAGCAATTTAATGCTTCTTTAACAGCTGTGACCTTGACCTTTCAAAAAAAAAGCTTGAACCATATATCAAAATGATCGCTGTTGCAATACCTACAATATTCTAATATACATGTCTATACAAAAAGTTAATAGTTTTCAAGATAATTAGCAATTTATGTTATCTTCTACAGCTATGACCTTGACCTTTTAACATACGACCTTGAACCATATATCAAAATGATCGTTGTCGCAATACCTACAATATTCCAATATACATGCCTATACAAAAAGTTAAAAGTTTTCAAGATAATTAGCAATTTAAGGCTTCTATTGCAGCTGTGACCTTGACCTTTCAATATATGACCTTGAACAATATATCAAAATGATCGTTGTCGCAAAGCCTACAGTATTCTAATATACATGCCTAAACAAAAAGTTAATAGTTTTCAAGATAATTAGCAATTTAAGTCTTCTTTTGCAGCTGTGACCTTGACCTTTCAACTTATGACCTTGTACCATATATCAAAATGATTGTTATGTCAATACTTAGAATATTCTAATATTCATGCCTATACAAAAAGTTAATAGTTTTCAAAGATAATAAGCAATTTAAGTCTTCTTTTGCAGCTGTGACCTGGACCTTTCAACATATGACCTTGAACCATATACCAAAATAATCGTTGTTGCAATTCCTACAATATTCTAATATACATGCATATACAAAAGTTGACAGTTTTCAAGATATAGTGACAAATATATAATTTTTAGTAATTTCCCCACTCAGTGCCTTACAATTTCCCCATTTTGAGCCCCATGGCTACCATTTGTGCAAATCTGAAAATAGATGACCTAAGGATGTTATAAATGAAAGAACTAAGGTATATCTCTTATAGATTCAGACGAGAAGATTTTTAAAGTTGTTCACTATTTCCCCCTTATGGGGCCCCAAGGAGACATAACTCCTTCATTTGTGCAAATCTGAAAGGGCTTCACTCAGGCATGATGGTTACCAAGTTTCATTAAATTTGGCCCAGTGGTTTTGGAGGAGAAGATTAAAATGTAAAGTTTACGCACGACGCACGACGCACGACGCATGACGGATGAAGATGGATAGCAATAGCTCATCTGAGCTTTCAGCTCAGATTAGCTAAAAAAATCAAACCAACAAATTTCATGTGCAGTATTTCTGGGTAAATTCTTAAAAGTAATCAAACTATTGCTAAATTTGTATGTTTAAGAAGAAAGAAATGATTTGATGCTGTATTTTATGTTAAAGATATAAATTACAATAACGTCAAATAATTATTTTTAATTTAGTTTACTGAAAAGTATTCAAAACTTTTTAAGCTTAATGGTGGTTACATTTGCAATGAAAACCAGGAAAAACATGAAACAAGAAAGTTTCTACAAAAATTCTGAATATTTTGCCAAAGTCCAGATATCAACAACCAGAAACATTCATTTAACAGAAATAAATAACATTTCAGTGATACATTAAAATTTTGCTTTTTTTTAAACTTAAAATAAGGATGTCAATTTTCATAGAATATCACCTAGTCACATTACAGAAGGCTTATCATGTTCTGTTAGGTCATTGCATGCACATGTTATCATGGAGAAATATTTTTCCTACAATAATATCAACCACTAAAAGAGGTGATGGATGTGTACTCATGAAAAAAATGTGAATTACCTTCTTCAACTTGTTACTTTAACAAGAGGGTAATAAAAATGTAAAATTGCTGATGACCTTTCTTTTGATATACAGGATCGGGACAAGGATTCAAAACAAATAACTTCTGCAACTGATTCAATTAAATTTGCATATTTCTACCACTTTACAAGCATTTCAGGTTCAAAAGTTGTTAGTTGATTCAATTATTATCAATCTTTCAAACAGATTCCCAATACATGTATCTACCTGAGTGAAGTTATTTCATACATTTAGCTTTGTATTACCTAATTTATATTCATGATCCATCACCTTGTACATGCGACACTGCAGATGATTTTTTTTTATTCCTGTGACGATGTTTCAGTATTTAGATCTCATTAACAAACCTTTTGAGCCCTATAAGCTTGACTTATGCAACATAACACCATGTATCATGTAAGCAGAGAGAGAGAGTGAGAGAGAGAGAGAGAGAGAGAGAGAGAGAGAGAGAGAGAGAGAGAGAGAGAGAGAGAGAGATTATCTACAGTACTTACTTGGAAATCCGACAATAATTAATCAGAAATTTCTAGTCACATTTCATTGATAAATAGCTTATGTGCATGATTTAACTATAATACAATGGATAATGTCCAAAGCATTAACCATTTCAGTATGCTTATGCAGCCAAGATATTGACCTTTAAATATATGACCTTGAACCCTATATCAAATTTGTAGCAATATCAATACCTACAATATTCTAATATACAAAAAGATAATGGTTTTAAAGATAACTCAAAATTTCAGTCCTCTTAAAGCTGCATTAAGTTTACCCATTTTCTGAATTTTTTTTGATTTTCTAAAAATATATTTTTTTAAAAGTAGATATTTTCTAACCACGATCCGTGACATTCGTTTTCTAAAATTTCATTTCTTTTAGCTGTAAATAAACGGAATCCTCTGACCGGTTGGTCAGTGTTCTACGATGATAATTATGAGGTTGGAGCATGCGCACGGATGTAGGGAAAAGCCTAGAATCAAAAGTGAAATATGACAGATTGCATTAATTGTCCTTCATTAATATCCAGATGTATTTGAAATGGTGTTATTTATCCCTTTCTAAGTCACAAATGACAAATTCAACGAAGTTCTGTGTTTAATTTATCATATTTCAACATTTTGAAAGTTGTGTTTAAATGACCCGGGTTTTGATGACGTAACCATGTTCTAATATTAGATCCCAAATGCTGCATCTCGCTGGGTAAATACCGTAATTTCTGTATTTATTCGAGCTTTATCGTTGAACCAAATGAAACATTGTTCATTAGGAACATCATTAATTAGATTAGCACCGTTTTAATTTTTTTCTTTGGAAAACTTAATGCAGCTTTAATATGCATCTATGACCTTGACCTTTGAACATGTGACCTTACACTACATATTAAAATGATTGTCATATCGATACTTACAATATTCTAACAAATATGCCTACACTGAAAAAGATAACAGTTTTCAAGATAATACACAAATTAAGTCTTTTCCTGCAGCTATGACCTTGACTGTATGACCTTGAACCATATATCAAAATGATCGTCATATCAATACTAACAATATTCTTATATACATGTCTATACTAAAACTTAAGTTTTCAAGCTTCTGCACAATTTTAGTATTTAGAAGAAAAAGTCGGGGACATTACAACTCCTAGCTTGAATTATCATTTAGCTATGAAACTTAGTACCTTGTTAAATTTTGTCTTGTTGAACATTTTAACAATGTGTTTATTTTATATATCTCTTAGTTTTAAGGAAAATAGCCTGAAACTGCACAAATCATGAACCAGGTTATGACCTTGATCTTGACCTTGACCCCGTTTTGAAGGTTATTTCAAGAAAAAGTCAAAACTTGAAACCCCATGTAATTATTTAATCAAATAGTCAAGTTACAATTATTTGAATCCATTTGACAACATTTGTTTTGTTTCATATATCTCTTAAACTTTGCAAGAAAATTATCTAAAACTGCACAAATTATAAATTAGGTCATGACCTTGATTCATGACCTCAACCCTATTTTAAAAGACATTTCAAGAAAAAGTAAAAACTGAAAACCCTATGTCATAATCTGTTAAATAGTCATGTTGTAACAATTTGAAGCTATTTTACAAATATTTTAAAATTAAATACAATCAAAGCACCGGAGGTGCCGTACGAACAGAGAGCATGGAAACGCAAGAGGCTTTGAAAGTGAGTGTAGGTAGTATTACAATCTGTCTTATCCCATTCCATTCCTATGCGAGCAAGGTTGTAAAACACCATATGGAAGGGGAGTAAGAATTCATGACTGGAAAAGTGTCCATTATATTTTTTGTATTAGTGTTGGCAAATTACCACATTCAGAAGAGTCTGTGCTGAAGGAAGGTCCTTTCACATTCCAAGCATTTCTCCAAGAAAAGACAAAAACGTTCATACGTAACATTTTTAATTAATTACACAAACAGAAAGATGTTTTATGGTGTCATCAATCGTTATATTTCTCAATAACGACAAAACGGTTCCGGGACATTTCGGCCCATAAAAAAACGGACCATGACAATATCGGCCTATAGCCAAATCGGCCTATAACAAAATCGGCCCATGAAATAAATGCCTTTATCAAAGATTGCTACTCATTTCGTTTATTTGCATTGTTGTGCATAAACATGTGTTAGTATTATTATGCTTTGAAACGTGTAAATTTCAGTAAGTTTATTCAAAGCAATACAAGAATTAATTCAAATTATCATTTCTAATCAAGTCTACCACTAATCTATTAAAACTCAAATAATGGATTATATATATGTCTCATTTTTTTTTAAAATGAATAATTTAAAGACAGGAAGGTGTACCTATACTTTGTTTTAATCTTTAAAATTTTAAAAAAATAGATCATCTTAATTATAATCTTAATTTAATATTTGTATTATTATGATGCTTTCTTTAATTACATGTAGTGTGTAAAGAAAAATAACCATAAGAATGAATTGAAAAGAAAGATCCTTTTCTTGTAAATATAATTTGTCTTTAAAATCCTGATACTTTAGTGTTTTTACATAATTGTAGATTCATACAAGTTACATTCAAACTGTCTTTCTTCTACGCTATCTGCACGAACTAGTTTAGATCGATCAGAATCGACGAGTCTTACAGTCATGAGTAACTCTGACTAAAACATTTGTGAACGGAGTGTGTGCATCATTTATAGGTTGATCTAATATGAAACAAGAGCTCCGCATGGCAGAGCATGATACGCCCGTCAAATCTGCAAGTCATTTATGTGGATATTTTGTTTATTATGAACTGTAAAGGGACTTATACAGTTCATATGAGCTGTTCATAATCAATAAGTCAATTCAATTATTCATCACAATGATACAAAATGCAGTGCACAAGTCAACAAGTACAATAAAAAACAATAGTAATTATTGAGATTTTGGTATTATTTTCAGTAACAAAATAGACTTACCACCAGCCACACCATTTATATAATTTTACCATCATGTTCTTGTAACCTTCATCACAAAATTGAGGTAATCTCTAGTATACTGGGTTGTTTCAAAGACAGCAAGTTCTTCAGCCTACAACTCTATGTGTATCTGCTCCCTGGTAGAACAAGTAGAAGTATCCACCAGAATAAGGAAAGCTTTGGATAAATAGTCCAGAGGTCACAGGTTCAATCCTTGGGTGGGGCGAACTTCTCTGTGATAAATGATCTTGGATATTGAGCCAAATGGTCATTTGTCTCTCACCCCTGATTAGAGAAATCATTCCAGATTATTAGTCAATCACAAGCGGAGAAACTGGTAATTGCTGGTGACAAACATGCGGGTAGTATTCAAAGGGAGATAACTCAAAAGTTAAGGAAGCTTGAGTTACTGTTCTTGTGCACTGCACTTCTCATCATTGTGATAAGTAAACATACCAAGTTTCAAAACATTCCAATCATGGGTATCAAAGTTATAATGCAGACAAACACTCTGGCAGCACACAAAGGGGAATAACTCAAAAATTAAAGAAGCTAGAGTTACGGTTCCTGTGCACTGCACTTGGCATCATCATGGTAAGTAAGCATACCAAGTTTCAAGTCATTCTGACCATAGATGTCAAAGTTATGATCCGGACAAACATGCTAACAGCATTCAAAGGGGAAGAACTCAAAAATTAAGGAAGCTAGAGTTACGGTTCCTGAGCACTCCACTTCGCATCATCGTGGTAAGTAAGCATACCAAGTTTCAAGTCATTCTGACCATAGATGTCAGAGTTATGGACCGGGCAAACCCGTCGCCAGTACGCCCGCCCGGACGCCCGCCCACCCGCCCGCCAAGGGTGATACCATAATACGCCCCGTCTTTGACGGGCGTATAATAAAAAATAATAATTTCTTTTAAAAATAAATTTAAAACCAAGACATAAGGCATGACAAAGTTGTCAAAATTTAGGTGTTTTAAATATTTTGAATATATTTTATTATGGGCCGATATTGTTATAGGCCGAAATGTCCCGTAGCGCGACAAAACAACTACAAATGATGGTTGCAAAAAACTGTTAATGCCGCGAATCAAGGACCATCGCGAATTTAGGACCGACGACGATATACAAAATACACGCCACCTACCGAGGATTTACCCTAAAGCTTTCCATGTAAACTTCTAGAGTACATCTTGCACAATCGACAGGAACTCGTGAAATCTCTCAGCAATAGCTTTTTATGGACGATTTCACAATACTGCTCTCAAAATCGGTATATTATTTTTACGCTACGTCGACAAAATTAAAATGTAAACATGTCTACATCAAATATAGGTCAAATTTTGTTGGGGCTTCGAGGAGGGGATGGGAAGGGAAACGAATGAAAACAAATACATTCCTATAAACATGACATTTGCTATCGTGCATGTAAGACATGATTTCTTTACAGCACTTTCCGCAACCTATACTTTTACTTACACGCTCAAACTTCGGGTAATGTTAAAAAAATATTGCTTTATTTACTGTGGTTCACTCTTCTCGCCAAAACGCATGCTACCAAGAAATGACACGTCATATAATTCATCCAATCAAAAGAGACCGTTTAAATTATGGGATATCCGCGAAAATGTTGCGAAAATAGGTCTTTGTTTAAAAAAACTGTTCATGTATTCTTCCGCTGCGCCGCATTGTATCCTTTCCACCAAAAGTTTCTCCACAGAATCCATGTATAAATTTTATTTTCAATACCACATACATTCATCATTGTGCGGTTACCCTCAGCACATACTTATCACCCGCAAACTACCGTACTATATTCCACATATATTGCCCAAGGATTTGACATAGCGGTGACATAGCCCGTCCGATTTAAAAAAAAATTGAATTTCTTCACTGACATTAGGAAAAATGTTTCGTTTAACATTTCCCTGTTTTGGGTTTACTTGCCCCATCTATGAACATCTCTGTCACCCTGTATCCCTATCCCATTTTAAAGATATCTACGATTTCCTTGCCAAATGCTTGCGACGTACGTGACAATACATCACAGAGATTCCTCTCTGTTCGTAAAAATGTGTAACCCAATTTGGCATTATGGTTTTGCACGAAAATATAAAAATGTTTAAAGTTGCGCAATATGCATAATAAACAACAGACAAAGATGGATAACAATAGCTTATCTGAGTTTTCAGCTCAGGTGAACAAAAAACCATCAAATGTCACCAAAAGAAGTGGTTCACATCACTGATGTGTGCAAAACAACTGGTTAAAACTTCATTCAATTTGAAAAAAGTTCATAGGAGTTATAAATATATAAAACAAATACCAGTTAAATTTTGATGTGCCAGATGTGCAAATTTCGGAAATTCATTCCTCATCAGTGACACTAAGACCGAAAAGTTTGCTAGATAAAAAACTTAAGCCAAAACAGTTGAAAATAATGAATCTAAAGTTCCAAAATTATATAATTCAAATGAATTACACAATGCACTGTTCTTGTTTTTCTGTAAAAATGACAGTTCTAAAAGCTAACAAAAAATCCAAATAAATTACACAATCTATGCACTGTTCTTATTTTTCTGTAAAAAAGTTAAAAATTTTAAAAATAAAAACATCAAATGTCACTAAAATAGGAAGTGCACATCACTGATGTGTACAAAACGATAAACTTTCATTCGTTTTGGTAAAATTAAGAAGGTAAATAGTATTACTTACTGCACAAAATGTTGTTCAAATGTTTGAATTGTTTTACCTCAATGTTACAAAATACAATTATTATTGTATGATCATATGGATAAATACTGTAGTTGTTAACATTATGATTTATACACTTACTTGTTTTAACATTAAATGTTACAGACTGTGATATTGTTGTACCTCCACTTGATGTATGCTTTGATGTTATTGTAACTCTATAATCTGTCTCTCCCTGAAGACCAGAAATGTCTGTGCTTGTTGATGTTCTGGGTAATGACTTTGGTTGGAATTCTCCATCTTGTGGTGTCCATGATACTTTAAAAGCAGTAACATCAGCCAAAGCAGTAGGCAATGACCATGTCACTATAACTTCTATCTGATTTTTAGCAACTGCATTGAGATTTTTTACTTTCAAATCCTCCACTAGATTAAAACAAATGACAAACATATGACAAAAAGGTAAACCAAAAAGCACCATTATACAAGACAGGATTAACAACAAAAGTATTGCACAATTAAACAAAATATTAATTCAATAAAAAAATCTAAGAGAGTACATGAGAGGACCTTGACCTTTGGCCTTGAACCATATATGAAAATGATCATCATATCAATACCTACAATTTTCATGTATATTCCTATTAAAAAAAGTAATAACTTTCAAGATAATTAACAATTTAAGCCTTCTTATACAATTATGACCTTGACCTATTAACCTATGACCTTGAATTATATATCAAAATTGCTGCTATATCAATACCTACAATATTCTAATATACATGCCTATACAAAAAAATTATAGTTTTCTAGATAATTAACAATTTAAGCAATCTTATGTTGCTATGACCTTGACTTTTGAACCAATGACCTTGAACCATATATCAAAATCATCATCATATCAATACACACAATATTCTAATATACATGCGTTTACAAAACGTTAATAGTTTTCTGTGGCTATCACTTTGACTTCTGAGCCTTTGACCTTGAACCATATATCATAATGATCGTCATTCCAATACCTACAATATTCTAAGAAACATGTGTATAAAAAGTTAAACGTTTTTGAGGTAATTAACAAAATTAGCTGTCTTATGCAGCTATGACCTTGACCTTTCAACCAATGATCTTGAACAATATATCAAAATGATTGTTATATCAATAACTACAATATTCCGATATATATGCCTGTAAAAAAAGTTAATAGTTTTCAAGATATACTTACATATTATTAAAAGCAATTTCCCCACTAAATGCCTTGTCATTTTCCTGTTTTGAGCCCCAATACTACCATTTGTGCAAATCTATACTAGATAATCTGAGAATAATATATATAAAATAACTGAGGTATATCTCTTCTACATTCTGAGTAAATTTTCACTATTTCTCCCTTATTGGGCTCTAAGAGGACATAACACCTTAATTTGTGGAAATCTGAAAGACCTCCAACAAGGCATGATTCAGGAAAAAAAAATAGAAAATGAGTGAACGTAAGCCAAAAACTCAGACAGAAATAGTGACGGCAACTATAATAAGTGAAATCTAAAGTCAGTCATTGTCTGAAAGATAATCAAAAGATTCTGGTTTTGACCGAATCTCGACAGTCTATGTCATTATTCCCATTTTTCCTGTTTGTCAATACATTTTCCCCAATTAACCCTCGGGGGTTTTCCCAAAATGTCCAGTAAAATTCCTGTCCTTCAATGCTTTCGGACATCCTTACTTTGAAATTTTAGTAATTTTAAAATTTCCTCATTTTCGGACGGCAATTCTTTGTCGCATAAATCCAGACACGATTTTGTTGGAACTCAGGTGGAGCATATGATACAGAGTGCTTTTTAATAAAGATTGAAAAGAACCAAGAGCAATCATTGTTGTTTTTGTTGTTTCGATGTTTATTGGTGCGATGGATCATTCTGTACCAGTGCTGTACCGTGCAGATGATCTCCACATATATTTACGTTTTTATGTAAACCCAATAAAAATCATACCTGAATATAGTGCTTTTATTCTGTATGAAAGTGAAAGTTGATTAAAGTTAATGTCCATTGCTTAGAAAATCATGCATGACAACTCCTGTCAGTACACCATTTCAACATCAAACACATTTTTCTGATGAAATTAGGAAGTGACGTTTTCAATGAATTTCATTGGATGAGAAAAAAATGACAAATTCCTCTGATCAAGGATTCCAGAAAATGATTTAATGTCCTAGCCGACACATGTCGGTATTGCTGTTATGGCTAATCAGGTTATATACACAGGTAAGTCTTGTAACCATAAACAGTTAAGTCAACTTATGACTGTGTTCCAAAATTAGAAGAATATATACAGACAAGAAGAAGTTTTCCAGAAAATGAAGATTGAAGGCAAACGGAAAGTAACAATATCTTCCGAACAGTCCGTGACCTCTTTCTGCAACATGAACTATATTTAATTTATTATCTTCTTTTTTATTCTTCAATAAATATTTTTTTATTTTTGTTTTCATAGAGATTCTCTATACAATTTCATTTACAGAACTATTGTTGTTTGTTTATCATACATATGTTAATACAGATGATATGCAAATTTCCAACCCAGAAAAAAGCGAATTCCTCCACAACTCTGTGTGTGTAGGGGAAGCAGTTTTATTTATTAATTAATTTATTTTTTGTCCGTGTTACTGTCTTTTCTTCTCTAAAATGTGTGATTCAAAATTTAATTAAATAAAACCATAAATGAATTGTAACACCCAGATTGTGCTGTGCTGTACAGGTCTACCTTTTGAATGCAAGTATACAGTAGTGCTAAAAAAACTGACATTTGTTTACATAGATACAGTGTGTTAGTTACCAAACAACAACACAACTAGAACAGTTTTCGACTTTCCTAAAAAAACAAGACACCAATAGGGCCTTCATCACTACACTATAACACCTTTAGTTTTGTTTTTGACTTTTTTAAAACAATTTTTTTTTAATTTTCTGTAAAAAATGAAAAATTTTCAAAGTTCTTGAAATATCAAGAAATATTTATCATAAATTGTGTTGTCAATTGGACTTTCAGGAAAGACATTTTTTAAAGATTATGGTTCAAAATACACATTATTTGCACATAACATAATCAGTGCGTAAACATAAAAAAGTACAGAAAAGCCTGTTACATATGCTTCATCCCCTGACATCCATTTTTTATGTTTAAAAATCAAACAAAAAAAATTAAAAAATGGCAATCACCAGAAGTGATGATTTTGGCGATGCATTGTGGCTACTTCTTTCTGTGCAGAAATATTCTATGTTAATCTCTTAAGTTTTATTTACTTATTACTTTTAGGCCCAAATTTATTGCAAATTAAACACTAAATTCCCTAAAGACATGATTACATCTGCAAAATTTATCCAGCTGCATGTTTATGGGAAAACTATTTTAGCAAACTTTTCGCCTTCTGACCCTAGCCTGAGCTCATGCACTTTCATGACAAGAGAGCCACGAATGCCCTGGACGCTCATCTGAAAATGATGTACAATCAGCTTGATTTTGGAAAACTGGAGCTTCTATTTTTAGATTTTCCTATAATTTGACTAATGACCTACATATTGACCTAACATGGCCATTGTAGGACACTAAGCTAACTTTTGTCAAAAGGATCATTCTAAGCAAATTTCATGATGTTTGTACTAAAATTAGGGCCTCATGAATGTTAACAAAGTTTTTTCTGTAATTTGACATAACAATAAACTTACGGTTACGACAATGAACACCATTCCAGTACTGTGTAGTAGGACAGTTACATTTACTATTCAAACAATGAAGATTGCTGGTACAAGCATTAGATGGGGAATTAGGACATGTTCCTCCTTGTAAAATTCCTAAAATATGAAAAGTTTATTTTAAATTTGTATCATAATAATTACCTGGTACGATGACAGACTATCAGACTATTTCATGAAAGACAATAATGACAGACAACAACCAGGTAGGTTTTAACAATTTGTAGAAACTTTTAATCAGTATATCAATTTCTTTCACATTATTTATTTTATCGTTTACTACTTTATTTATTCATACTGACAATTAATATAATCTGGTAGTTATTTCTAGATGGGATTTTTTTTTCAGGCTATTCATTAAGCTACACTTAAATAGAGCCTTGTCAAGTTACAATGTACATCCAAATTTTATAAATATTGCAAGTGTTTACTATTATGTAAATTGCTTCATACAATTTCCTATTCATCTGTCATTGTAGTGATTTAATTTCATTGCAATTCATGACATGCTTTAGGATACGATTAACCCTGCCTATCCTGGAATTATCTGGAATGTTATAACATCTGAACTAAATCTGGCATCAAAAGTGTTAACAAGATTTCTCTATTTCCTCTAGTGACCTGTTTATTTACCCAACATAATAAACAACGAGAGAGATTTTAACAATTTGTAAGAAACACTTTAAATGTCACAATGTAAATCCATGTTACTTTTCGGAAAATAATTTAAATCCATTTAAAAGCCACATTCTGAACAATTATCACTAACACATGCTAAAAAGAAGTCGTTAATTTTTGACGTTTCACAAATTTTTGGCTGCATAAAAATGTTTCTAGATCCGACAAACTGTCATATATTTTTTCACTCACATCCTCCTGGGTATCCACATAAGGTCTCCATTTTGTAAATGATTCATAGGCACTTTCCCTATTTATTTACGAAATGATTAAACTGTCACACACAATTTCGTTCATTAAAATAACTTTTCACAGGCTTCACTAAATCCTCTGCGTGCCTCTTGTTAAGATCAGTGAGTTTTGAATAAACACCTGAAGGTATAACATCAAAGATGTCCCTTTCGGTGTAATTTAACACCTATGATCCTATCATGACATCCACGCTTACTGTCTGGTCGGTTACATGTTTTGAGGTGGTTTCTTTTTAATCTGTTGTCGACGGTAAGTCATAATTAGGATCAATTTTAGTGACTTCGTTATACACCATATATTTACCGTTCTATTTTTTTCACGGGACGTCAAATTTACTACATGTACGTTATAGGCATTTTTTCTTTATAGGCCAATTCGTAATAAGCAATTCAATTAAACATAAATTATATAGTAAATTGGTCGGGGATTTTTTTCTAGTTCGTTATAGGCCTAAATTCGTTACATCCGCCTTCGTTATAGATGAACTCCACTGTAATTAATTTCTTTCTAATGATTTTTCTCAATCAAATAACTAAATTCATTCATACTTTCAATGCATTGATTACATTTTATCGCAATTCTTGTCATGTTCACCATAAGGTTAATAGTACATCTCCTGGAATTATTTGGGTTTGTATGAAAGGTTTGACATACAAACCTAATAATCAATTGTGAAATAAAACTGTGCCATCAAAAGTGTTAACAAGTTTGTCTTTGATTTGTCCTTATTGAGCTTTACCTAACTTTTGTCAATAGTATCACCCTGATCAAGTCTGAAGAAGATTGGATAAAATTGTGACTAATGCTAACTTTTTTCTTTTCTTTGGTTTGACTTAATGGACCATTTTGGGCCAGCATAACCAATTGTATCTTGACCTAGTTTTATGTATTGGATCAAGGTAATGGGAATTGTTAATATCTGGTGAAAACTATGGTTTTATGATTGTCAATGAACATTTTGTTATACACTGACCTACTGATCTAAATCCAGACATTGTATTCAAATCTGACAATGTTAAAGGACAAAAAATGAAATATTGTTAAACTGATTAAAAAATTAAAAATATACAAGCTTCCTTCTACAATATAAGACATGAAATTATCTTTACTAAATGAATGATCTTTGCATGTTTGCTTTAAACATTCTGCTCTCATGTATGAACTATAACATGTTGTACAATAAACTTACGGTCAAGACACTGAGCACCATTCCAGTACTGTGTAGTAGGACAGTTACATTTACTATTCAAACACTGAAGATTGCTGGTACAAGCATTAGATGGGGAATTAGGACATGTTGCTCCTTGTAAAATTCCTGAAATATGAAAAGTTTATTTTAAATTTGTATCATAATAATTACCTGGTACGATGACAGACTATCAGACTATTTCACTAAAAGACAATAATGACAGACAACAACCAGGTAGGTTTTAACAATTTGTAGAATCTTTTCATCAGTGTATCAATTTCTTTCACATGATTTTTTTATCGTTAACTACTTTATTTATTCATACTAACAATTAATATAATCTGGTAGTTATTTCTAGATGGGATTTTTTTTCAGGCTATTCATTAAGCTACACTTAAATAATGCCTTGTCAAGTTACATCCAAATTTTATAAATATTGCAAGTGTATACTATTATGTAAATTGCTTCATACAATTTCCTATTCATCTGTCATTGTAGTGATTTAATATCATTGCAATTCATGACATGCTTTAAGATACGATTAACCCTGCCTATCCAGGAATTATCTGGAATGTTATGACATCTGAACTAAATCTGTGGCATCAAAAGTGTTAACAAGATTTCTCTATTTCCTCTAGTGACCTGTTTATTTACCCAACATAATAAACAACGAGAGAGATTTTAAGAATTTGTAAGAAACACTTTTAGACTTTTTCAGTTAATTAATTCTTTCTAATGATTTTTCTGAATCAAGTAACTATATTCATTCATACTTTCAATGCATTGATTACATTTTATCGCAATTCTTGTCATGTTCACGATAAGGTTAATAGTACATCTCCTGGAATTATTTGGGTTTGTATGAATGGTTTGACATACAAACCTAATAATCAATTGCGAAATAAAACTGTGCCATCAAAAGTGTTAACAAGTTTGTCTTTGATTTGTCCTTATTGAGCTTTACCTAACTTTTGTCAATAGTATCACCCTGATCAAGTCTGAAGAAGATTGGACAAAATTGTGACTAATGCTAACTTTTTTCTTTTCTTTGGTTTGACTTAATGGATACATTTTGGGCCAGCATAACCAATTGTATCTTGACCTAGTTTTATGTATTGGATCAAGGTAATGGGAATTGTTAATATCTGGTGAAAACTATGGTTTGATGATTGTCAATGAACATTTTGTTATACACTGACCTACTGATCTAAATCCAGACATTGTATTCAAATCTGACAATATTAAAGGACAAAAAATGAAATATTGTTAAACTGATTAAAAAATTAAAAATATACAAGCTTCCTTCTACAATATAAGACATGAAATTATCTTTACTAAATGAATGATCTTTGCATGTTTGCTTTAAACATTCTGCTCTCATGTATGAACTATAACATGTTGGACAATAAACTTACGGTCAAGACACTGAGCACCATTCCAGTACTGTGTAGTAGGACAGTTACATTTACTATTCAAACACTGAAGATTGCTGGTACAAGCATTAGATGGGGAATTAGGACATGTTCCTCCTTGTAAAATTCCTGAAATATGAAGAGTTTATTTTAAATTTGTATCATAATAATTACCTGGTACGATGACAGACTATCAGACTATTTCATAAAATACAATAATGACAGACAACAACAAGGTAGGTTTTAACAATTTGTAGAAACTTTTAATCAGTATATCAATTTCTTTCACATTATTGATTTTATCGTTAACTACTTTATTTATTCATACTAACAATTAATATAATCTGGTAGTTATTTCTAGATGGGATTTTTTACAGGCTATTCATTAAGTTACACTTAAATAGAGCCTTGTCAAGTTACACCCAAATTTGATAAATATTGCAAGTGTATACTATTATGTAAATTGTTTCATAGAATTTCCTATTCATCTGTCATTGTAGTGATTTAATATCATTGCAATTCATGACATGCTTTAAGATACGATTAACCCTGCCTATCCAGGAATTATCTGGAATGTTATCACATCTGAACTAAATCTGTGGCATCAAAAGTGTTAACAAGATTTCTCTATTTCCTCTAGTGACCTGTTTATTTACCCAACATAATAAACAACGAGAGAGATTTTAACAATTTGTAAGAAACACTTTTTGACTTTTTCAGTTAATTAATTTCTTTCTAATGATTTTTCTGAATCAAGTAACTATATTCATTCATACTTTCAATGCATTGATTACATTTTATTGCAATTCTTGTCATGTTCACCATAAGGTTAATAGTACATCTCCTGGAATTATTTGGGTTTGTATGAAAGGTTTGACATACAAACCTAATAATCAATTGTGAAATAAAACTGTGCCATCAAAAGTGTTAACAAGTTTGTCTTTGATTTGTCCTTACTGAGCTTTACCTAACTTTTGTCAATAGTATCACTCTGATAAAGTCTGAAGCATATTGAAACAAAATTGGGACTAATGCTAACTTTTTTCTTTTCTTTGGTTCGACTTAATGGACCATTTTGGGCCAGCATAACCAATGTATCTTGACCTAGTTTTATGTATTGGATAAAGGTAATGGGAATTGTTAATATCTGGTGAAAACTATGGTTTGATGATTGTCAATGAAATTTTGTTATACACTGACCTACTGATCTAAATCCAGACATTGTACTTAAAACTGAAAATTTTAAAGGACAAAAAATGAAATTTTGTTAAATTGATTAAAAAATTAAAAAATAGAAGCTTCCTTCTGCAATATAAGACGTGAAATTATCTTTACTAAATGAATGATCTTTGCATGTTTGCTTTAAACATTCTGCTCTCATGTATGAACTATAACATGTTGTACAATAAACTTACGGTCAAGACACTGAGCACCATTCCAGTACTGTGTAGTAGGACAGTTACATTTACTATTCAAACACTGAAGATTGCTGGTACAAGCATTAGATGGGGAATTAGGACATGTTGCTCCTTGTAAAATTCCTGAAATATAAAAAGTTTATTTTAAATTTGTATCATAATAATTACCTGGTACGATGACAGACTATCAGACTAGTTCACGAAAGACAATAATGACAGACAACAACCAGGTAGGTTTTAAAAATTTGTAGAATCTTTTTATCAGTGTATCAATTTCTTTCACATGATTTTTTTATCGTTAACTACTTTATTTATTCATACTAACAATTAATATAATCTGGTAGTTATTTCTAGATGGGATTTTTTTTCCAGGCTATTCATTAAGCTACACTTAAATAATGCCTTGTCAAGTTACATCCAAATTTTAGAAATACATGTATTGCAAGTGTTTACTATTATGTAAATTGCTTCATACAATTTCCTATTCATCTGTCATTGTAGTGATTTAATATCATTGCAATTCATGACATGCTTTAAGATACGATTAACCCTGCCTATCCAGGAATTATCTGGAATGTTATCACATCTGAACTAAATCTGTGGCATCAAAAGTGTTAACAAGATTTCTCTATTTCCTCTAGTGACCTGTTTATTTACCCAACAATAATAAACAACAAGAGAGATTTTAAGAATTTGTAAGAAACACTTTTTGACTTTTTCAGTTAATTAATTTCTTTCTAATGATTTTTCTGAATCAAGTAACTATATTCCTTCAAACTTTCAATGCATTGATTACATTTTATCGCAATTCTTGTCATGTTCACGATAAAGTTAATAGTACATCTCCTGGAAGTATTTGGGTTTGTATGAATTTATTGACATACAAACCTAATAATCAATTGCGAAATAAAACTGTGTCATCAAAAGTGTTAACAAGTTTGTCTTTGATTTGTCATTATTGAGCTTTACCTAACTTTTGTCAATAGTATCACCCTGATCAAGTCTGAAGAAGATTGGAAAAAATTGTGACTAATGCAAACATTTTTCTTTTCTTTGGTTTTACTTAATGGACCATTTTTGGGCCAGCAGAACCAATTGTAACTTGACCTAGTTTTATGTATTGGATCAAGGTAATGGGAATTGTTAATATCTGGTGAAAACTATGGTTTTATGATTGTCAATAACATTTTGTTATACACTGACCTACTGATCTAAATCCAGACATTGTATTCAAATCTGACAATATTAAAGGACAAAAAATGAAATATTGTTAAACTGATTAAAAAATTAAAAATATACAAGCTTCCTTCTACAATATAAGACATGAAATTATCTTTATTAAATGAATGGTCTTTGCATGTTTGCTTTAAACATTCTGCTCTCATGTATGAACTATAACATGTTGGACAATAAACTTACGGTCAAGACACTGAGCACCATTCCAGTACTGTGTAGTAGGACAGTTACATTTACTATTCAAACACTGAAGATTGCTGGTACAAGCATTAGATGGGGAATTAGGACATGTTCCTCCTTGTAAAATTCCTGAAATATGAAAAGTTTATTTTAAATTTGTATCATAATAATTACCTGGTACGATGACAGACTATCAGACTATTTCATGAAAGACAATAATGACAGACAACAACCAGGTAGGTTTTAACAATTTGTAGAAACTTTTTATCAGTGTATTAATTTCTTTCACATGATTTTTTATACCGTTAACTACTTTATTTATTCATACTGACAATTAATATAATCTGGTAGTTATTTCTAGATGGGATTTTTTTCAGGCTATACATTAAGCTACACTTAAATAATGCCTTGTGAAGTTACATCCAAATTTTATAAATATTGCAAGTGTATACTATTATGTAAATTGCTTCATACAATTTCCTATTCATCTCTCATTGTAGTGATTTAATGTCATTGCAATTCAGTACATGCTTTAGAATACGATTAACCCTGCCTATCCTGGAATTATCTGGAATGTTTTGACATCTGAACTAAATCTGTGGCATCAAAAGTGTTAACAAGATTTCTCTATTTCCTCTAGTGACCTGTTTATTTACCCATCATAATAAACAACAAGAGAGATTTTAACAATTTGTAAGAAACACTTTTAGACTTTTACAGTAATATAAATTCTTTCTAATGATTTTTCTGAATCAAGTGACTTCATTCATACTTTCAATGCATTGATTACATTTTATCGCAATTCTTGTCATGTTTACGATAAGGTTAATAGTACATCTCCTGGAATTATTTGGGTTTGTATGAAAGGTTTGACATACAAACCTAATACTCAATTGTGAAATAAAACTGTGCCATCAAAAGTGTTAACAAGTTTGTCTTTGATTTGTCCTAATTGAGCTTTACCTAACTTTTGTCAATAGTATCACCCTGATCAAGTCTGAAGAAGATTGGAGAAAATTGTGACTAATGCTAACTTTTTTTCTTTTCTTTGGTTTTACTTAATGGACCATTTTTGGGCCAGCATAACCAATTGTATCTTGCTCTAGTTTTATGTATTGGATCAAGGTAATGGGAATTGTTAATATCTGGTGAAAACTATGGTTTTATGATTGTCAATAACATTTTGTTATACCCTGACCTACTGATCTAAATCCAGACATTGTATTCAAATCTGACAATTTTAAAGGACAAAAAATGAAATATTGTTAAACTGATTAAAAAATTAAAAACATACAAGCTTCCTTCTACAATAAAAGGCATGAAATTATCTTGACTAAATGAATGATCTTTGCATGTTTGCTTTAAACATTCTGCTCTCGTATGAACTATAACATGTTGGACATTAAACTTACGGTCAAGACACTGAGCACCATTCCAATACTGTGTAGTAGGACAGTTACATTTACTATTCAAACAATGAAGATTGCTGGTACAAGCATTAGATGGGGAATTAGGACATGTTCCTCCTTGTAAAATTCCTGAAATATGAAGAGTTT
Source organism: Tegillarca granosa (assembly GCA_029721355.1). Classification (NCBI taxonomy): domain Eukaryota; kingdom Metazoa; phylum Mollusca; class Bivalvia; order Arcoida; family Arcidae; genus Tegillarca; species Tegillarca granosa. Next base: position 44,618,622 of record CM056596.1, read on the forward strand.
ATTTTAAATTTGTATCATAATAATTACCTGGTACGATGACAGACTATCAGACTATTTCATAAAATACAATAATGACAGACAACAACAAGGTAGGTTTTAACAATTTGTAGAAACTTTTTATCAGTATATCAATTTCTTTCACATTATTGATTTTATCGTTAACTACTTTATTTATTCATACTAACAATTAATATAATCTGGTAGTTATTTCTAGATGGGATTTTTTTCAGGCTATACATTAAGCTTACACTTAAATAGAGCCTTGTCAAGTTACATCCAAATTTGATAAATATTGCAAGTGTATACTATTATGTAAATTGCTTCATAGAATTTCCTATTCATCTGTCATTGTAGTGATTTAATATCATTGCAATTCATGACATGCTTTAAGATACGATTAACCCTGCCTATCCAGGAATTATCTGGAATGTTATCACATCTGAACTAAATCTGTGGCATCAAAAGTGTTAACAAGATTTCTCTATTTCCTCTAGTGACCTGTTTATTTACCCAACATAATAAACAACGAGAGAGATTTTAACAATTTGTAAGAAACACTTTTAGACTTTTTCAGTTAATTAATTTCTTTCTAATGATTTTTCTGAATCAAGTAACTATATTCATTCATACTTTCAATGCATTGATTACATTTTATCGCAATTCTTGTCATGTTCACGATAAGGTTAATAGTACATCTCCTGGAATTATTTGGGTTTGTATGAAAGGTTTGACATACAAACCTAATAATCAATTGCGAAATAAAACTGTGCCATCAAAAGTGTTAACAAGTTTGTCTTTGATTTGTCCTTACTGAGCTTTACCTAACTTTTGTCAATAGTATCACCCTGATAAAGTCTGAAGAAGATTGAGACAAAATTGTGACTAATGCTAACTTTTTTCTTTTCTTTGGTTTGACTTAATGGACCATTTTGGGCCAGCATAACCAATTGTATCTTGACCTAGTTTTATGTATTGGATCAAGGTAATGGGAATTGTTAATATCTGGTGAAAACTATGGTTTTATGATTGTCAATAACATTTTGTTATACACTGACCTACTGATCTAAATCCAGACATTGTACTTAAAACTGACAATTTTAAAGGACAAAAAATGAAATATTGTTAAATTGATTAAAAAATTAAAAAATACAAGCTTCCTTCTACAATAAAAGACATGAAATTATCTTTACTAAATGAATGATCTTTGCATGTTTGCTTTAAACATTCTGCTCTCATGTATGAACTATAACATGTTGTACAATAAACTTACGGTCAAGACACTGAGCACCATTCCAGTACTGTGTAGTAGGACAGTTACATTTACTATTCAAACACTGAAGATTGCTGGTACAAGCATTAGATGGGGAATTAGGACATGTTGCCTCCTTGTAAAATTCCTGAAATATAAAAGTTTATTTTAAATTTGTATCATAATAATTACCTGGTACGATGACAGACTATCAGACTAGTTCACGAAAGACAATAATGACAGACAACAACCAGGTAGGTTTTAAAAATTTGTAGAATCTTTTTATCAGTGTATCAATTTCTTTCACATGATTTTTTTATCGTTAACTACTTTATTTATTCATACTAACAATTAATATAATCTGGTAGTTATTTCTAGATGGGATTTTTTTTCCAGGCTATTCATTAAGCTACACTTA
>CM056596.1:44620388-44636911 GCA_029721355.1 Tegillarca granosa
CATCCAATTTTATAAATATTGCAAGTGTATACTATTATGTAAATTGCTCATACAATTTCCTATTCATCTCTCATTGTAGTGATTTAATTTCATTGCAATTCATGAGATGCTTTGGGATACGATTAACCCTGCCTATCCTGGAATTATCTGGAATGTTATCACATCTGAACTAAATCTGTGGCATCAAAAGTGTTAACAAGATTTCTCTATTTCCTCTAGTGACCTGTTTATTAACCCAACATAATAAGCAATGAGAGAGATTTTAACAATTTGTAAGAAACACTTTTAGACTTTTTCAGTTAATTAACTTCTTTCTCATGATTTTTCTGAATCAAGTAACTATATTCATTCATACTTTCAATGCATTGATTAAATTTTATCGCAATTCTTGTCATGTTTACGATAAGGTTAATAGTACATCTCCTGGAATTATTTGGGTTTGTATGAATGGTTTGACATACAAACCTAATAATCAATTGTGAAATAAAACTGTGCCATCAAAAGTGTTAACAAGTTTGTCTTTGATTTGTCCTAATTGAGCTTTACCTAACTTTTGTCAATAGTATCACCCTGATCAAGTCTGAAGAAGATTGGAGAAAATTGTGACTAATGCTAACTTTTTTTCTTTTCTTTGGTTTTACTTAATGGACCATTTTTGGGCCAGCATAACCAATTGTATCTTGCTCTAGTTTTATGTATTGGATCAAGGTAATGGGAATTGTTAATATCTGGTGAAAACTATGGTTTTATGATTGTCAATAACATTTTGTTATACCCTGACCTACTGATCTAAATCCAGACATTGTATTCAAATCTGACAATTTTAAAGGACAAAAAATGAAATATTGTTAAACTGATTAAAAAATTAAAAACATACAAGCTTCCTTCTACAATAAAAGGCATGAAATTATCTTGACTAAATGAATGATCTTTGCATGTTTGCTTTAAACATTCTGCTCTCGTATGAACTATAACATGTTGGACATTAAACTTACGGTCAAGACACTGAGCACCATTCCAATACTGTGTAGTAGGACAGTTACATTTACTATTCAAACAATGAAGATTGCTGGTACAAGCATTAGATGGGGAATTAGGACATGTTCCTCCTTGTAAAATTCCTGAAATATGAAGAGTTTATTTTAAATTTGTATCATAATAATTACCTGGTACGATGACAGACTATCAGACTATTTCATAAAATACAATAATGACAGACAACAACCAGGTAGGTTTTAACAATTTGTAGAATCTTTTTATCAGTGTATCAATTTCTTTCACATGATTTTTTATACCGTTAACTACTTTATTTATTCATACAGACAATTAATATAATCTGGTAGTTATTTCTAGATGGGATTTTTTTCAGGCTATACATTAAGCTACACTTAAATAGAGCCTTGTCAAGTTACATCCAAATTTTATAAATATTGCAAGTGTATACTATTATGTAAATTGCTTCATACAATTTCCTATTCATCTCTCATTGTAGTGATTTAATTTCATTGCAATTCATGAGATGCTTTGGGATACGATTAACCCTGCCTATCCTGGAATTATCTGGAATGTTATCACATCTGAACTAAATCTGTGGCATCAAAAGTGTTAACAAGATTTCTCTATTTCCTCTAGTGACCTGTTTATTAACCCAACATAATAAGCAATGAGAGAGATTTTAACAATTTGTAAGAAACACTTTTAGACTTTTTCAGTTAATTAACTTCTTTCTCATGATTTTTCTGAATCAAGTAACTATATTCATTCATACTTTCAACGCATTGATTAAATTTTATCGCAATTCTTGTCATGTTTACGATAAGGTTAATAGTACATCTCCTGGAATTATTTGGGTTTGTATGAATGGTTTGACATACAAACCTAATAATCAATTGTGAAATAAAACTGTGCCATCAAAAGTGTTAACAAGTTTGTCTTTGATTTGTCCTTATTGAGCTTTACCTAACTTTTGCCAATAGTATCACCCTGATTAAGTCTGAAGAAGATTGGACAAAATTGTGACTAATGCTAACTTTTTTCTTTTCTTTGGTTTGACTAAATGGACATATTTTGAGCCAGAATAACCAATTGTATCTTGACCTAGTTTTATGTATTGGATCAAGGTAAAGGGAATCGTTAATATCTGGTGAAAACTATGGTTTTATGATTGTCAATAACATTTTGTTATACACTGACCTACTGATCTAAATCCAGACATTGTATTTAAAACTGACAATTTTAAAGGAAAAAAATGAAATATTGTTAAATTGATTAAAAATGAAAAATATACAAGCTTCTTTCTACAATATAAGACATGAAATTATCTTTACTAAATGAATGATCTTTGCATGTTTGCTTTAAACATTCTGCTCTCATGTATGAACTATAACATGTTGTACAATAAACTTACGGTCAAGACACTGAACACCATTCCAGTACTGTGTAGTAAGACAGTTACATTTACTATTCAAACACTGAAGATTGCTGGTACAAGCATTAGATGTTGAATTAGGACATGTTGCTCCTTGGAGAATTCCTGAAATATGAAAAGTTTATTTTAAATTTGTATCATAACAAGAAGACATTGTCATTCAGATTCCCCGCTCTACTTTCTTTCTATTTTCTAGCAATAGTTTCAGTGGTTACAACTTCTATTCAATATCATGTTATATTTTTTAGAGTCTTTTGTAATCTTAACAATGAGTGGAAAACTATAATGTTTTAAATGACATTTCATATTTTAATCAAAATATCAACAATATTCATAATAAACATTTTTCATCAGTAACACATGGATAGAAATTGATTCTTTTTCTCATGTTTTTTTTTTTCAATCTTGTTGTTGATGTTGTATTCATCGAAAACAAAAGTTATTATAAGCTATTTAGGTTTAAATGCATATGTTAAAATATATAACATCATTTTGAAAAACAGGAAATAATCAGAGAAAATTTGTTCATCATCATCAAAGAGACAAGTTGTTGGTTGAAAAATCCACATGTAATATGCTACTAATGAAAAAAATATATATGTGACAATGTCATAATTACTATTATATATCACTAATTTCTCTCACTTAATGATATCCAATACAAGTATGTTCCACTTTATGAAAATCATCAAGAGCAAGTTTCATAATCAGCATCAGCATCATCAACATCATCATCATCATTAAGAAAATTCAACATCATCTCTAGCATAAATTCAACATCACCAGCAGCATACAACATCATCATTGTCATCATCAGCAGTAGCATTATAATCATCATCCCTTTTTTTAATATTTGTATTATAAAAAACAAATGTATATTTTTTTTCAGAAAAATAAAAACCTACACCAAAATAAACACCCACTATAAAGAACTCCATCAAAGATAACAGTAAAATGATAATAGCCACAAAAAAGAATTTTCTCAAAATCAGAGTTTTCTTTTTAAAATTGACATATTACCCCAAAAATACTAAACCACTTAAAAAACCATGTATATATGTTAAACTTCTTTAAATAATTACATGATATCTAGAGATTATACAGAAAATTTTATAAAATAAATAAGCAAGTTAATTTTCTCAAAATGTAAATTTTTTATATGAAATATGCATTTTTACTAAGAAATACAAAAATTGCAGGTATTAAAATGTTGCAGAGAATATGTAAACACTTTTGAAGTAATTGCACTATTTCTTTTGGTATAAATTTATTATTATTAACTTGCCATTCTTAAATCATAATATAAAACATATAGCAAACTTTAAAGCAAAAGGTTAACATTGTGTTCTAGATGAAGTTTCTGGTCAAAAAATTATGTAAAAACATATACACATGTTTAAAAATAAATTAGAATAATACATTCTTTAAATAAAAAAAAAAAATTCTGAAGAATTTTAAAGAATTTTAACTGTTTGAAAAACGTTAACGGAAAAACTTAACATTGTACTTCTGACAGACTAACGGATGAAGGGTTGAACAGACAAACAGAGGAACGGACAGAACCCATTTCTGTATCTCCCGCCAACTTCATTGGAGTGGGGGATAATAATTACCTGGTAAGATCACAGCTGCAACATATATCAGAGTAGTTCATGAAAGACAATAATGACAGACAACAACCAGGTAGGTTTTAACAATTTGTAGTAACTTTTTATCAGTGTCTCAATTTCTTTCACATGATTTTTTGATTGTTAACTACTTTATTAAGTCATACTAACAATTAATATAATCTGGTAGTTATTTCTGGCAGGGATTTTTTTCAGGCTATACATAAAGCTACACTTAAATAATGCCTTGTCAAGTTACATCCAAATTTTATAAATATTGCAAGTGTTTACTATTATGTAAATTGCTTCATACAATTTCGTACTCATCTGTCATTGCAATGATTTCATTTTTATTGCGATTCTGTTTATGTTTTAGAATAAGATTAACACTGCTTTTCCGGGAATTATCTGGGATTGTGTGAATGGTTTGACCTACTTATCTAATGAAGCCTGAACTAAACCTGTGGCATCAAAAGTGTTAACAAGTTTGTCTCTGATTCGTCCTAGTGGCCTACTTATTTATTGACCCAAAATAATAAACCAGGAGCTTTGCCCCACTTTTGTCAATAGGATTCCCCATATCAAGTCTGAAGATGTGGACAAAATTGTGACTAATAGTAACTAGTTTTTTTTCAACAATATTTAAAATATGCAAGCTTCCCTTTAAAGACATGAAATTATCTTTACTAAATGAATGATCTTTGCAACTGGTCAAATTACATCCAAAATTGATAAATATTTCAAGAGTATATTATATTAAAACTGTTTCATACAATTTCCTGTTCATATTTCATTGCAATGGTTTTATTTTTATTGCAATCTTTTCATGTTTTAGGATAAGATTAACATTTTAAAATTTACAATTAACAGAAACTTTAATCAGAAATATCTAGTCACATTGCATTTATAAATATTTAATATGCATGTAGTGACTGAGGGTTGGGGTAATCGTAATGGGTAATTGTGATCAATTGTAATCCATTACAACATAGTGTGTAATCGACATAATTTGATTACTTGTAATTGAAATTAATTGATAACAGTTTCTTAAATGCCTGTAATTATGATTTCTTTTCAATTACATTTCAATTACTTGTTGAACCTTGTGCAATAATGTGATCTGTGTAAATGAGAGCAAAACTCAACTTCAAATCAGCTGATATATACATGTATAAGTTAGTTGTAAAAAGACATTTATATCTGGCAGTTTTCAAATGACATCAAACTTTACAACCTTTAAGAAAAGTCATAACTGAAAACCACATCTCATTATCTAATAGTCAAGTTATGATAATTTCAAGCCATTTATGATTTTTATTATTTATGACAATTTCAAGAAATGAACAAACTATAGGCTTAACCCTTCCCTTTCACAACTGCTGAATATAATGTATACAATGTATACTGCTGTAAGTCATGACAACACTCCAGTTACTGAAGGTTTTTTTTTAAGAGTTATAGTGTGATGTAAAAGAAATGCAAGACAGATAAAAAAAATTAAAGGTTTATAGAACTAGAACTTTTTAAAATATAACGCTGAATGGAAAACAGTAATTATTAAAATCACTTGTCCATTCAGGTTCAGTAAATTCATTCCTGATTTTATGAACATTAGTATCATTGTCATTATCAGGTACAAAATCAAATTCTGAAATGTCTAAATCAGAATCAACATCATCAATGTTTGTTTCTTCCAAATTAAAATCATCTTAATCAAACCCTTCAAATTCATTTTTCCCATGTATCTGAATCAAAAATTTGCAGACTCTTATCAGGTATATCATCAACAAACTGTGTCTACATTGTGGCAAAAACACCTATTTAAAAAAATTACATTGCTTAAATTTTTCCAAATAATAAAGTCTGTAACTCATGTTAATATAAGAATGAAATTGAATTTTTATTTGCTGGAAATCTCGTGGAAGTCTCATATACTGCAATACTTCCTGGGCCAAAATAGTATCTGGGAATCAAAGAAAAATCTGACAATTTTGGCCACTACAGTAATTTGACATCATGAAATTTAACGGGCAGTATCAGGCATTATAGTAATAAAAGCAAGAAATCTAGTGGGCTGTTTTGGTTGTTATAGTATTGTAAGGGTAAAGACCCTAAAGAACTTAAATATCACATCAGATTTTTTCTCCCATCATTGGTTTCATAAAGAAATTTTTTTAAGATTTTTGCACCCCTAGGTCACCTTGACCTAGTTTTGGTAGCAATGGCAATGCCATGAAAAAAACTAAATTGCATCGGCCCATACATACCTCTTGATCCAATTTTGAAGGTCTTTTAAAAAAAAATCAAAACTGAAAGCTCTAAATCTGTTCAAAAAGTCAGTTATTATATTTAAAGCCATTTTTCAATTTTTTTAAACAAAAAATGTGTAATCCATTTTTTGACCTAATTTCATGAAATGAACAAACTATAGGCTTAAGAAAGCCAAATATCACATTAGATTTTTCTCCCATTATTGGTTTTGGAGGAGATGATTTTTGCACCCCTAGGTCACTGGGAGCTAGTTTCAGTAGCCATGGCAATGTCATGAACAAATCTGAATTGTATCAACCAAGTCTCGTTGAAATCTGTCAAGTACTTTCAGAGGAGAATTCTTACACACACATGCATACACAAGCTGTGCCATGCCATAAGTTCACATAATTTTTTGCAAGGTTAGCTAAAAAAAGAACCACTAGGTATGTAAACAAGTTTGTCTCCAAACACCTTGGTCTCTATATTCTCTTTATTAAAGTTACTTTGTATGTCAAACAGTTGCTTGCTTTTTTGTAAAGTAATTCAAAGTATTGTGGCATGAATTTTTAATATTTTAGTTTAACTCAAGAGAAGTTCTATGTCAGTGTATTCATGTAATCTCGCTTTGACCACCCAGAAAATTTAGTGATCCATGTACAGTACATGTATCTAAACATATAGGTTTTTCAATCTTCAATTTTTCTGCCAATACTTTACGTATGAATGATTGTTACTTTCTTGTACTATAGAATCTAGTGTTTCTTTAATATTATTATACTGTTCAAATTTTTGATCTTTTGTTTGTAATGCTGATAATTCCGATTTGTTGGAATAATTTTATCTACCAGAGTGTTTTTATGTGAGAAATACCACTAAGGATTTCTTAAAATGCGGAATTATCAGGTAGAGCCGTATGCTCAGTGTTTATACACGTACTGGTCATAGTTGTATTACTCTCAGTTTTATCAATGTATTTAATATCAGTCTATCCACTGTTGACAATTTTCTTTTTTTTCTGAATTTTTTCTCTTCTCCCCTTTGATCTACACATCTGTTAAAACCATTTAACTCTTTGTTTTTCTATGTTTATCTTGATATTAACTTTTTTTAATCAGGTTTCAAAAAAACACGAGAATTTTGTTTTTTTTTTTTTATCCTAACTGAAACATGACCGTATCTGTGTAAATTCAAATGATCACTTCATCATTTTGTAAAAAAATCAGTGAACCACAAACATGATCTGTATCTCAAGATGGTAGACTTACATATCAAATTTGATTTCAATATCTGCATGTTATTTTTAAAAAAAAAAACAAAAAAACTCCAGAATATTAATATTTTAAGGAAATTTTCAAAGTTATTTGATGTAGTAGTTTGAAAGGTGAAGATTTTCAAAGAAAAAGCTATTTGTAACAGCTAGCTTATTTGCACGTATTGCTAATTACAAGCTAATTATAACTGTGAAGGAAAACCCCGTTATATATGTATAATTATGCCTTATAATGTATCTACTCTTTTTATATCAAATTTGAACTAAATCGATAGATAATTAGACCTGTAATGGACATTTAGTACTTTTTGCTATAGCAACATCAGCCATTTTGGATGTGGCAATAAGTTGATTTATATAAACTTTAAACTACAACAACTAGGGAGCATCTATAAGAAATATAGTTCCATTTGGTTCAGTAGTTAAGTGGAGATTTTCAAAGAATTAGCTATTTATAGCGCATTATTTGCATATTCTGCTAAATACAAGCTAATTTTATATGTGAGGAAAAATCCCGATAAATATGTATCTAATTTGTACAAAATCTTTTAATAATTAAACCAGTAATGGCCATTCATCACTTTTTTCTATTAATAGCAATGGGGACCATCTTGGATGCTCCAAGAAGATGATTTGTACAAACTTTAAACTATTCCACCTAGGGACCTTCCACACCAAATATGGTTCCATTTTCCTCATTAGAAGAGAAGTTAGTATACATGCATATAAAATTTTTTTATAGTTTTCAAGAAATATTTACAAATATTTAGTTTTTGGCAATTTCCCCACTAAATGCCTTCCCATTATGACCTTGACCTTTGAACTTTTGACCTTAAAACATATATGAAAATGATCGTCATGTCAATACCTGCAATTTGTAATACACATGCCTATACAAAAAGTTAATACTTTTCAAGATATATTGACAAATATATAATTTTTAGCAATTCCATCACTAAGTGCCTTGCCATTTCCCCTTTTTAGCCCCATGGCTACCATTGTGCAAATCTGAAACTAGATGACATAAGAATATTTGGCCCAATGGTTTAGGAGGAGAACATTAAAATGTTACAAGAGACCAATGGGCCTTAATGCTCACCTGAGTATATGCCCAAAATTGTTTGCAAGAAAATTAGCAATTTAAGTCTTCTTATGCAGTTTTAACCTTGACTCTTAAACCTATGACCTTGAACCATGTATCAAAATGATCATAATATCAATATATACAATATTTTAATATACATGCCTATAAAGAAAGTTAAATTTTTTTCAAGATAATTAATATTGTCACTCCTCTAATGCAGTTGTGACATTGACCTTTGAACATATGTCCTTAAATCGTATATCAAAATGATCATCAAATCAATACATACAATATTCTAATATACATGCCTATAAAAAGGTTACTAGTATTCAAGATATATTGACATATATAGCAATTTCCCCACTAAGTGCATTACCAATATCCCAATTTTGAGCCCCATGACTACCTTTTGTTGAAATCAAACACAACATGACATATGAATATTATAAATCAAATTACTAAGGTATATCACTTGTTCATTCTGAGAAGATTTTTTAAAGTTTTCCCTATTTACCTCCTTTTGAAGCCCCAAAAGGAGATTACTTCTTCATTTGTCAAATCTGAAAGGCCTTAAACCAGGCATGATTACAACTAAGTTTCATCAAATTTAAACCATGGTTTTTAAAGAAGACAATAATAGAAGGTTTTAATAAATTCGAACACTGTGACCTTCAATGTAGGTCAAGGTCAACAAGCTTCAAAAATTTGGTAGAGATATTTGTCTTGATGTTAAACATGAAGTTTTAGGCTCTTAGGCCTTTTGGTTCATGACAAGAAGATGTTTGAAGGTTTTACTACTTTAGGTCATTGTGACCTTCAATGTAGGTCGAGGTCAACTAGCTTTGAAAATTAGTAGACCTTTTTGTCCTGATACTGTATACGAAGTTTCCAGCTCCTAGGCCTTTTGGTTCATGGTGCAAGAGAATGTTTAAAGGTTTTGCGACTTAAAGATACTGTGACCTTCAATGTAGGTCAAGGTCAACCAGCTTTGCAAATTTGATCATATGCTTTATAAAGTTTCAGGCTCCTTGGGCTTTTGGTTCGTGACAAGAAGATATTTTTTGGTTTTGCTACTTTAGGTTACTGTGACCTTCAATGTAGGTCAAGGTCAAACAGCTTCACAAACTTGGTAGAACTTTTTGTCCTGATGCTTTGTATGAAGTTTCAAGCTCCTAGGCCTATTGAATCATGACAAGAAGATAGTTAAAGGTTTTACTATTTTAGGTCACTGTGACCTTTAATGTAGGTCAACATCAACCAATTTCGCAAACTTGAAAGGGCTTTACCCAGGTAAGGTCCAGATTAAGTTTTATTATCACTAGGTCACTGGTTCTGGAGAAGAAGTCGTTTAAGTGAAAAGTTTACAGGGGACGGACGACACAAGACGGACGACAGAAGATGGACCACTGACAAAAAGGGTATTTGAAAAGCTCACCTTGAGCATTCGCTAAAGTGAGCTAAAACGTTTATGCATGAAACACGACACATGAGGGATGACAACAAAGGATGATATGGAAAGCAATAGCTCATCCGAGCTTTTAGCTCAGGTGAGCTAAAAATATGTAAACTTTTAGAACTGTAATTTAATTAGTACTTACATGATCTACCAAACAGAGTTGCAAATTTGATTTGCTGTTCCAATGAAATGGTCCCAATCAGGAAATGCTAAATTGCTAAATATGTTCTTATATTATATTCCCTGCTAATGCCTAATTGTTTTTGTAAGCTAATAATTGATCAAGAAGATAAAAATAATTACTTACTTGGATTACAGGTACCTCCAACTGTAACATCATTATTATCATAAAAATTGTCTTGACACTGACATTTGTTCTCATTAGTGTTACATTCTGCATTACTAGTTGAACAATTGTTATCAATTGTACAGTTTTCACCAAGTTGGGAAGCTAAAACATAAAATCATTCAAACAAAATTATGTATTGTTTCAATTTTTTGAAAGTCTTAATCCCTTCTTTAGGTTAAAGTTCTGTACATTTGAAACAAAAAGAAAAAAAAAACAAATAAAAGACATACTTATTTTATCTTGAACTATGTTAATTACTAGTTAATCAGACCCCAACACTGTTTTGGGCCATTCAGCCAAAATCTTTGTAAAAAAATGTTTCTTGTCTAAAAATCACAGGATAAGCTTTGAAATGCTCATTTGAGAGGACTTTCAAACTTTTATCTACAGTTTCCAGAAACTAATGCTTCATTTGAAGTTTCAATCTTCTAGGACATTTAGTAATAATAGGCAGATGTTATTAGATCTAACATTAAACACCACTGGGACCATGGATAAAGGTCAAGCTTAACCAGCTTCACAAACTTTGCAAAGTTTCATACACTGATGATTATTATGAAGTTTCAAATTTCTAGATCGTTTGGTTTAAATAAATTTTACTGTTAAAGGTCACTGTTAAATAAGGTTAAATTAAGGTCAAGGTCAACAAGCTTTCAAGATTTGGCAGGGCTTTATGTCACTCAGAATCAATTAAGGGGACATGGTATCTACCAGTTCCCCCAGATAATGACTTGGGTAGTGGTATCCATGCTTGTCTGTGGTATAATGACTTGGTAAACTAACACCTTTCAAAAGGTCACCATGTGTGTGCACTAGTACAAGGACATCTATCATTTACACTCTGAGATCAGTAAGGCATACATAGATTTGTTCCCTAAGATAACTCAAGAGATTATTAACCTAACTTGCTCTCATTAAATAGCTGAAAAATTGCTGATGCAACATTACAACCAACAACAAATTAAATTTCTAGGACATTTATATTGTGACAAGAATATGAAAAGTTTTTTACTGTTTGAGGTCACAGAGACCTTGAACGAAGGTCTGTTTAACAGTATATCAGATCTGGTAGGCCTTTCACTGAAATAAATGAATTTCAAGATAATAATTTGTTCAAACTAATTTTGAATTCTATATAACCTTAAGTTTTTAGCAATTTTAATTTATTTTCAATCTGATGGAAGTCAAATTAATGACACATAAATTTTTGGTTTTAAAATTTTGTTAAGTGTTGTCAAGCCTGACGAAGATGTCTCCAGCTAAACATCAATGATATCTCAGACATTCTCCAGACAAGCAGGCTGAGATGGTTTGGTCACATAGAGCACAGTACAGGATGTATATCTAGGATGTTACTGGTCATAAGGACTGGGGTAAACCAAAAATGACCTAGTGAATGTGAGCATGAGTCCTTAAAAATGGGAGATATACTAACCCACTGAAACATCGTGCATGTAGGGGGAGATTTCATTCTCAACTAAACAACAAAACCACACCCTTATAAAAGGAATAATCAAAACTGGATAATGATGATGATTATGTTAAAATATTAATAAAAAACCTTGAACATTAAAACCGGACAGGCTTATTTTATTTCAACTTTCATTGAAAAATCATAATTTAAATTTAACATTGCAATATGATATAAAAAATAGCAAAAATAGTATGTAGTGAAAGCACAAAGGTAAAAAGTTAGGTCATATTCTGAAGTCTGGATATTAGAAACGGCGGTCACCTTGTTGGACATAGTCAAACCCTAATCACAATTTTGAAAAGCCATCACCTGAACTATATTCTTGCCAATTTACAATGACATTGAATTGGCAGTTTAAGAGAACAAGAGGGCCATGAAGGCCCTGGACGCTCGCCTGAAAATGATGTCCACTCAGCTTGATTTTGGCAAACTGGTGCTTCTAATTTTAAAAGAGATTTTTCCTATATTTCGAACTAGTGACCTACTTATTGACCCAACATGATCCATATTTGAACTTTAGCTAGCTTTTTTCAGGAGGATACATCTCGGCAAGTTTGATGAAGATTGGTTTAAAATTGAGCCCTCAGATATGTTAACAGGGTTTTAATATAATTTGACCTAGTGACCTACTTATTTAAACAACATAACCAGAAATAAAACTTCGGCAAGCTGGGGCCAAGAGGATCATTCTGACAAAGTTTGATGAAAATTGGACTAAAATTGAGCCATCAGATGTGTTAACAAGGTTTTATATAATTTGACCTAGTGCCCTACTTATTGACCCAACATGGGCCATATATCAGCTTGAGCTAGCTTTTGTCAAGAGGGTCATTCTGACAAAGTTAAATAAAGATTGGATAAAAATTTGTGCCTCAGGAGTGTTAACAAGATTTTACTATTATTTGACCTAGTGACCAACTTATTGACCCAACATGGCCATATACAAACTTGAGCAAGCTTTTGTAAAGAGTATCATCAGAACAAGTTTGATAAAGATTGGACTAAAATTGGAGCCTCAGGAGTGTTAACAAGGTTTTACTATTACTTGACCTAATGACCCAACATGGCCCATATACGGCAGACAATGACCTATCACAATAGCTAACTTGAGCACTTTGTGCATCATACCTGTACAGTTGTTTGCAGTTATAATTTCTTATAAATGCAATTATTATACATCTGTATATACTGATAGCTTCAGAAGTTATAATTGTTTTACTTTATAAAAACTTACCAGTCACAGGTAGTGATATAAAAACTGTAACCTACAAATAAGAAATAAATAATTAGCACATTACATAATTGTTTTAACCATTATGTTATACCAAGGTTGATATTTTTATCCTTGGTTTTTCTTTGAAAAAAATCACAATTCATGAATAAAAAAAGTTGCCAGGTGATGAAATAAGCTCGTCTTATTTGGTATACTGGTAATTAATCAAATTGATACACTTAAATGTACATGTAATTTTTACACGGACTGGCAGAATTTTATAATAATTAAGATAATAAAAAAAGAAAAATTCAGAAAATTATTTCAACAGATTTTGTTTTATATAAAAGAAATGTGACATTTAAGGTAGTCAATACATTAACCTATTCCTGAATTCTAGGTTTTCATTTGGATTTCTTAATTATGTGAATCCTATGATTATTCCAAATTACTGTGCGACAGTTGAAAGAAGGTGCCACTGCAGATAAGATTTGTAATGAAATCCTTGACACTTTGCATGGTAAGAACATTCCTATTGATAAACTATGTGGTATTTCAACTGATGGTGCTTCAGTAACGGTGGGCAAACATAGCAGGGTTGTTACTGCGAGAACATGTGCCAGATCTAATTGCCACACATCGTTTAGCACTTGCTAGTGGTGATGCAGCTGATTCTGTTCCATACTTAGTTAGATATCAAGAACTTGTTAATTCTATTTATAAGTACTTTGACAAATCACCTAAGAATATGGCAAGGCTAGATAAAATTAGGAAAGATTTATATTTTAGTTGTAGATTTTTCTAATGTAAACTCACTTCTTCAGAGTACAGTTAGCAAGGTACAAAATCTTTGTTCAGAAAAGAATGGTAACAATTTTAACTAATTTTTTACCCAAGTCCCAGATGAGGCTAGCTCATCTTTTTATTTTTAAAGGTCACATTGTTAAAGACAGTGATAAACAGAGGTCAGATGCAGATTCTGCCTGTTCATATTTTGTTACTAATCTTGTTTCAAACTTAAATGCTAGGTTTTCAAGCACCCAGGACACATCAGTATTGTTGAGTATGTGTCAGATTTTTTTCAGGCCACTACATCTTCTTGTAAAAGCACCGTTGATGATGTTAAAGAGGAAACTGTTTTAGTTTGTTGTCAAGATTGTAGAAAACCATGGCAAAGTTGCCAATTCTGTGAATGACATGTGCCAGCTGGCAATTAAGCAAGGTAGCAATTTTTTAATTGTTAAGGATATTGCAATGAGATTTTTGTGATTACCTGTTTCATCTGTAGAATGTGAAAGAGGGTTTAGAAAGCAAAATTTGATTAAGACAAAGTTAGAAATAGGTTGGCAACAAAAGCATTAGAAAACTTGATGATTATTTCAATTGATGGGCCTGATCAGTCTGATTTTTGTTTAACAAAGGCATTTCAGAAGTGGGCAAAGAATCCACAGGATTTTGATGTGAAAAATAATAATGTAATAAATGTCACAAATGTTTTTGGTAATTTTTTTTATGATATGATGTAAAAGATGAGAAAAAGAGCAATTTATAGGATTATATTAATATATTATTGCTATATTGTTCAACAAGATACACAAGTTATTTGTGATATTCTATGACTGTATTGTTAGACTAATGCTTTAAATATGATATTATGTTGCAACTTTATTTGCAACCAGTGCTGAATAAAATTGAAATAAGTTTATTTATGTTTGTTATTTATTAGATTACAGTAGCATATTATATATCATAGAATCCCAAAATTTACTTTACAAAGTTGTATGAATAAGTGTATGGCATCAGCTGCTTCGCATGTTGTGTATTAAACCATAATCGAGGTCACGGAAAAAAATATTCATAGTGGCGAAAAATATTCATGGTGGCACAAAAATTCAAAATGGTGAAAGCTGTGGCGATTTTTTTTTTGTAACCCAGTGGAAGCACTGTTACATAAAGTGGTATAAAATAAACGAGATTTTATAATATAACATTTAGTGAACCTAGTAAATTGCAAAGTAGCATTATAATAATAAAGCTACATCTTTGTAAATCACTCAAATTTCAACCCCAAGTGCACTGTTTATAATATCATTTAACAAAAACTGACAAAAATTATTTCCAATTTTTATCCCACTGTAAATAAAGTCTTAACTTGTTCTTTAAACGATATATCTAAAATACAGGAGGGAAGAGTGGAGTAATGGTGTTTTAGCCCCAGTCAAGATTCTTTCACTTAAATTCCAGGCGGTCAGTTCTGGGATGGTGGAGGAAACCAGAGTGCCCAGAGAAAAACACAGACCTTCGACAAGCAAACTGACAAACTTTCTCACATTAGGATCTGCCCCCAATGGGATTCAAACCAAGGCAGTGAGAGGCACTGTGATCCGTAAGTGCATGCTGTAGACCACTCGGCCACCAAGGCCCTTATCTAAAATACACGTACAGCATTAGGGCTTGATAATTATGTTTGTAAGATTTTCTAGTATTCATCCATTTTGTTGGGAAACAATTAAAAGTGAGAAGATGGGTGTCTATATCATTCTATTAGTGGTTTTTGGATAATTACAGTTTTATATAATTTCCACAGATTATTATAATAAACTCAAAATAATTATCAGTTACAACCTGAAGCATGTACAAAATTTATCAAACTTTTCAACATTGAATGACAAAAGTGTCTGGCTAGGATTCAGAGTTGTTTCAACATCTTGATACAAATTAATGTTTCAAACAAAAAAATAACTGGTAAAATGTCTGGGTTATAACTTAATTTGACTTAAATAGTATACCACTGACAAAAATAATAATAGAAACATATTAGAAATACAGTTGTCCTGTTTAAACTGCAAATACCTCAGCCACTGAAACTGCAACAAACAGCAAACATTAAAATTACTTATATCTGAAACCAGTAATAAAGAACTGAAACCTGAAACTCATTCATGATAAATATGTGGAAATTGAAATTATGTATACATTTAAATTAAAACTGTTTCAAAGTTTAGAAAAAGCTAAATTTAACATTGCATCTAATTAGCATATTCCACTAAAATGCCAAAATGAAAAAAATTACAAAAACCTGTTTCATATTTAAAATGACTAGACATCTAGAATCTATCAACAAAATAAGAAATTATAAAAACATCCATTTTTAAATGTGTTATGACCATTTACCTGGATTTTTTGTATATAAAGTAACAATAGCCATCTTGGATTTTCGATTACAAAGAAAATCACAAACTTTAACCCGATTAACTTTGGACACTTCAAACCAATTTTTAAGAGAAAAAGTTTGAGTTTACACACATACTCATGAATATATGTAAGTAATAAAAGAAAATAAAAACAAGAAAATGTAACACTCATCAATGAAAAACTTGCATGCACAT